>JAGIQG010000031.1:1727387-2006539 GCA_024679065.1 Sphyrna mokarran
TGTAGTGAGTGAGGGGAGTGGGGTGTAGTGAGTGAGGGGAGTGGGGTGTAGTGAGTGAGGGGAGTGGGGTGTAGTGAGTGAGGGGAGTGGGGTGTAGTGAGTGAGGGGAGTGGGGTGTAGTGAGTGAGGGGAGTGGGGTGTAGTGAGTGAGGGGAGTGGGGTGTAGTGAGTGAGGGGAGTGGGGTGTAGTGAGTGAGGGGAGTGGGGTGTAGTGAGTGAGGGGAGTGGGGTGTAGTGAGTGAGGGGAGTGGGGTGTAGTGAGTGAGGGGAGTGGGGTGTAGTGAGTGAGGGGAGTGGGGTTCAGTGATGAGGGGGAGAGTGGGGTAGTGAGTGAGGGGAGTGGGGTGTAGTGAGTGAGGGAAGGGGAGTGGGGTGTGTAGTGAGTGAGGGGAGGTGGGGGTAGTGAGTGAGGGGAGTGTGGGGTAGTGTATGAGTGAGGGGAGGGGTGTAGTGAGTGAGGAGTGGGGTGCAGTGAGTGAGAGGAGTGGGGTGTAGTGAGTGAGGGGAGTGGGGTGTAGTGAGTGAGGGGAGTGGGGTGTAGTGAGTGAGGGGAGTGGGGTGTAGTGAGTGAGGGGAGTGGGGTGTAGTGAGTGAGGGGAGTGGGGTGTAGTGAGTGAGGGGAGTGGGGTGTAGTGAGTGAGGGGAGTGGGGTGTAGTGAGTGAGGGGAGTGGGGTGCAGTGAGTGAGGGGAGTGTGGTGTAGTGAGTGAGGGGAGTGGGGTGTAGTGAGTGAGGGGAGTGGGGTGTAGTGAGTGAGGGGAGTGGGGTGTAGTGAGTGAGGGAGGGAGTGGGGGTAGTGAGTGAGGGGGTGGGTGTAGTGAGTGAGGGGAGTGGGGTGTAGTGAGTGAGGGGAGTGGGGTGTAGTGAGTGAGGGGAGTGGGGTGTAGTGAGTGAGGGGAGTGGGGTGTAGTGAGTGAGGGGAGTGGGTGTAGTGAGTGAAGGGGAGTGGGGTGTAGTGAGTGAGGGGAGTGGGTGCAGTGAGTGAGGGAGTGGGGTGTTAGTGAGTGAGGGGAGTGGGGTGTAGTGAGTGAGGGAGTGGGGTGTAGTGAGAGGGAGGAGGGGTGTAGTGAGTGAGGGGATGGGGTGTAGTGAGTGAGGGGGAGTGGTTGGAGAGTGAGTGAGGGGAGTGGGGTGTGTGAGTGAGGGGAGTGGGGTGTAGTGAGTGAGGGAGAGTGGTGTAGTGAGTGAGGGGAGTGGGGTGTAGTGAGTGAGGGGAGTGGGGTGTAGTGAGTGAGGGGAGTGGGTGCAGTGAGAGGGGAGTGGGGTGTAGTGAGTGAGGGGAGTGGGGTGTGTGGGGTGTATGAGTGAGGGGGAGTGGGGTGTAGTGAGTGAGGGGAGTGGGGTGTAGTGAGTGAGGGGAGTGGGGTGTAGTGAGTGAGGGGAGTGGGGTGTAGTGAGTGAGGGGAGTGGGGTGTAGTGAGTGAGGGGAGTTGGGTGTAGTGAGTGAGGGGAGTGGGGTGTAGTGAGTGAGGGGAGTGGGGTGTAGTGAGTGAGGGGAGTGGGGTGCAGTGAGTGAGGGGAGTGGGGTGTAGTGAGTGAGGGGAGTGGGGTGTAGTGAGTGAGGGGAGTGGGGTGTAGTGAGTGAGGGGAGTGGGGTGTAGTGAGTGAGGGGAGTGGGGTGTAGTGAGTGAGGGGAGTGGGGTGCAGTGAGTGAGGGAGTGGGGTGTAGTGAGTGAGGGGAGTGGGGTGTAGTGAGTGAGGGGAGTGGGGTGTAGTGAGTGAGGGGAGTTGGGTGTAGTGAGTGAGGGGAGTGGGGTGTAGTGAGTGAGGGGAGTGGGTGTAGTGAGTGAGGGGAGTGGGGTGTAGTGAGTGAGGGGAGTGGGGTGTAGTGAGTGAGGGGAGTGGGGTGTAGTGAGTGAGGGGAGTGGGGTGTAGTGAGTGAGGGGAGTGGGGTGTAGTGAGTGAGGGGAGTGGGGTGTAGTGAGTGAGGGGATGGGGGTGTAGTGAGTGAGGGGAGTTGGGTGTAGTGATTGAAGGGAGTGGGGTATGGAGTTAGGGGAGAGGGGTGCAGTGAGTGAGGGGAGTGAGGTGTGGAGTGAGGGTAGTGGGGAGTAGTGAGTGAGTGGAGTGGGGTTTAGCGAGTGAGGGGAGTGGGGTGTAGTGAGTGAGGGGAGTGGGGTGCAGTGAGTGAGGGGAGTGGGGTGCAGTGAGTGACGGGAGTGGGGTGCAGTGAGTGAGGGGAGTGGGGTGTAGTGAGTGAGGGGAGTGGGGTGTAGTGAGTGAGGGGAGTGGGGTGTAGTGAGTGAGGGGAGTGGGGTGTAGTGAGTGAGGGGAGTGGGGTGTAGTGAGTGAGGGGAGTGGGGTGTAGTGAGTGAGGGGAGTGGGGTGTAGTGAGTGAGGGGAGTGGGGTGTAGTGAGTGAGGGGAGTGGGGTGTAGTGAGTGAGGGGAGTGGGGTGTAGTGAGTGAGGGGAGTGGGGTGTAGTGAGTGAGGGGAGTGGGGTGTAGTGAGTGAGGGGAGTGGGGTGTAGTGAGTGAGGGAGTGGGGTGTAGTGAGTGAGGGGAGTGGGGTGTAGTGAGTGAGGGGAGTGGGGTGTAGTGAGTGAGGAGAGGGGGGTGTAGTGAGTGTAGTGAGTGAGTGAGGGGAGTGGGTGGGTGTAGTGAGTGAGGGGAGTGGGGTGTAGTGAGTGAGGGGAGTGGGGTGTAGTGAGTGAGGGGAGTGGGGTGTAGTGAGTGAGGGCAGTGGGGTGTAGTGAGTGAGGGGAGTGGGGTGTTAGTGAGTGAGGGGAGTGGGGTGTAGTGAGTGAGGGGAGTGGGGTGTAGTGAGTGAGGGGAGTGGGGTGTAGTGAGTGAGGGGAGTGGGGTTTAGTTAGTGAGGGGAGTGGGGCGTAGTGAGTGAGGGGAGTGGGGTGTAGTGAGTGAGGGCAGTGGGGTGTAGTGAGTGAGGGGAGTGGGGCGTAGTGAGCGAGGGGAGTGGTGTGTAGTGAGTGAGGGGAGAGGGGTGTAGTGAGTGAGGGGAGTGGGGTGTAGTGAGTGAAATACTCTCTGCACGTCCACGCTATGTATCCCCCTCAACATCTTATGAACCTCTCATCCTCCTCAGCTCCAAAGAGAAATGCACTCAACCTTTCCTCATGAGACCGACTCTCCAAACCAGGCAGCATCCTGGTAAATTTCCTCTCTCCACTTCCTCCTTATAGTGAGGTGACCAGAACTGGATACAATATTCCAAATGTGGACTCACCAGAGTCCGGGTCTCTGCCGCTGTGATTCAGCAGTGGTACCACCACACCTCCTGATTAAACTTGTTTTCTTTTTTTCTTTTGCTTTACCTACACTGTCCTATCTCTGTCTCACCACCGCCTTTACAACATTATTCATTGTTTTCTCTCTGCTTTCGATGAACATAGAACTTAGAACAATACAGCACAAACAGGCCCTTCGGCCCACAAGTTACCTATCCACAGACCTATCTATAACCCCCTATCCCATTCGTTTCCATATACTCATCCAGAAGTCTTTTAAAAGACCCCAGCGAGTTTGCCTCAATAACCCGCGACGGCAGCCGGTTCCATTCACTCACCACCCTCTGAGTGAAAAACCTATCCCTAACACCCCCTCTGTATTTGCTACCCTGCACCTTAAATCTGTGTCCTCTCGTAGTGACCATTTCACCTCGGGGAAATAGTCTCTGAGAGTCCACCCTATCTATTCCTCTCAACATTTTATAAACCTCTATCAGGAAACCTCTCAGCCTATGTCTCTCCAGTGAGAACAGTCCCAGCTCCCTCAACCTCTCCTCATAAGGCCTGCCTCCCAATCCAGACAGCATCCTTGTAAATCTCCTCTAAGCTCTCTCAATAGCCTCTACATCCTTCCTATAATGAGGCGACAAGAACAAGGCGCACAATACTCCAACTGGAGTCGAACAAGAGTCTTACAGAGCTGCATCATTACCTCCTGACTCCTAAACTCTATTCCTCGATTAATGAAGGCCAATACACCGTACGCCTTCTCGACCACTTCCTCCACCTGCGAGGCCGATTTCAGAGTCCTATGGACCCGGACCCCGAGATCCTTCTGCTCTACAACACAGCTAAGACTCCTACCCCTTATATTGTACTCCTTCATCCCATTATTCCTGCCAAAATGGACCACTACACAGTTAGAGATAGCTGGTATCTCTACAAACTTGTCCTGGTGAGGTAATGCTACCACCATTTCACCCAATGAGCCTGCTATCTGTGTCCTCCACTGTTCTGAATTACATTGGTTTTTTTTCCCCCTTGTGGAACTCTCCCATTCTGACTGATGGACCTGCTCGATCTCCTGGAGTTTCTGTTAAATTTTTCCATCTCCCCCAGTCTGAAAAGCAAATCTCCATCCTCGGAATGTGAGTCAAACGGATTTCAAATTTTCCTCTCTGTCTGGAGACATTGCCAAAATTGGCAACGTCTTGCACTGGGTCCACTTTTATAGAATCACTACAGTGCAGAAGGAGGCCATTCGGCCCATTGACTATAGCCGGCAAAAACAACCCCATCCTTGATCTACGCACACAATTCCACGAGCCCAGTGGGCTCGAAGGGACAATTTAGCATGGCCAATCCACCTACCTGCACATCTTTGGACACTTATGGACAACTTATCCTGGCCAATCCATTAAAAATGTGCATCTTTTGGACACCGCAGTACAATTAATTATATCTATTCCACCTAACCTACACAACATTGGGCACTAAGGGACAATTTAGCATGGTCAATCCACCCAATTTGCAGATCTTTGGCCATGAAGGGACAATTTAGCATGCACAATACAACTAACTTGCACATCTTTGGATACTAAGGGGCAATTTAGGATGGCCAATCCAACTAACCTGCACGTCTTTTGATACTCAGCTGCAATTTAGCACGGCCAATCCACCCAACCTGCACATCTTTGGACACTAAGGGACAATGCAGGATGGCCAGTCAACCCAAACTGCATATCTTTGTACACTGAAGAGCAATTTAGCATGGACAATCCACACAACCTGTAGAGCTTGGGCAATAAGGGACAATTTAGCATGGCCAATCCACCCAACCGCCCCATCTTTGAGTAGTGAAGGAAAATTTTGCATCACCAATTGAACCAACCTGTAAATCTTGGGCACGATCTTGTTTTCGTTAGAAAGGAGGAGGCTAAGAGGGGACCTTATCGAAACATATAAGATGATTAGAGGTTTAGATAGGGTGGACAGTGATAGCCTTTTTCCTAGGATGGAAAAAGCTAGCACGAGGGGACACAGCTTTAAATTAAGGGGTGATAGTTATAGGACGGATATCAGAGGCAGATTCTTTACCCAAAGGATGGTTCGGGAGTGGAATGCCCTGCCTGCAGCGGTTGTAGATGCGCCAATTTTGGTGGCGTTTAAGAGGTTAGTTGATAAGTATATGGAAGAGAAGGGAATGGTTTAGTTTGGAGGGGCATTGCTTTTTATATTGGTCGACGCAACATCGAAGGCCGAAGGGCCTGTTCTGTGCTGTAATGTTCTATGAAAGGGCATTTTAGCATGACTAAGCCACCCAATCTGAACATTTTTGAACACTAGGAGCAATTTAGCATGGCCAATCCACCCAACCTGCACATTTTGAAGATGAATGCAAAATTAGTTGGCCAATCCATTTGAAATGATCATCTTTGGACAAGAATGGGCAATTTAGAATGGACAATCCACCCAACTTGCACATTCTTGGACACTGAGGGGCAATTTAGCATGACCAATCCACCCAACCTGCACATTCTTGGACACTGAGGGGCAATTTAGCATGACCAATCCTCTTAACCCGCAAATCTGCAAACACTGAGGGGCAATTTAGCATGGGCAATCCAGCAAACCTCCACATCTTTGGGCAGTGAAGAGAAATTTTGCATCGCCAATCCATCCAACCTGCACATCTTTGGACACTAAGTGGCAATTTAGCATGGCCAATCTAACCAACCTGCATCTCTTTACACACTGCAGGGCAATTTACCATGGACAATTCACCCAACTAGCACATCATTGGGCACTAATGGGCAAATTACAATGGCCAATCTACCCCAATTTGCAGATCTTTGGCCACGAAGGGACAATTTATCATGCACAATACAACTAACCTGCACATCTTTGGTTACTAAGGGGCAATTTAGGATGGCCAATCCAACTAACCTGCACATCTTTTGATACTCAGCGGCAATTTAGCACGGCCAATTGCACATTTTTTTGACAGTAAAGGCCAAGTTAGCATAGCCAATCCACCGAACCTGCACATCTTTGGACATTACAGGGCAACTAGCAGAGCTGAACCACAATACTTGCACATTTTTGGACACTAACTTGCAATTTAGACGGCCAATCCACTTAATCTCCACATCTTTGGACGCTGAGGGGCAAATTAGTATGGGCAATCACCCAACCTCCCCATCTTTGGACGTGTAGGTGTACTTTAGCATGGCCAATCCATCCAACTTGAACATCTTTGGAGACAATTTAGCATGGCCAATCCAGCCATTCTGCACGTATTTGCACACAAAAGGGCAATTTAGCATGGCCAATCCACATCTTTTGACACTGTGAAGATGAGAGGGACCTTCACAAACATGTCCATTGATCTCTGAAAGGAGCAGGACAGGGCGATAAATTGCTGAATTGCCCCTTAATATCCAGTGATGTGCCAGTTACATGGATTGGCAGGTCCAAAGATGTATAGATTAGGAGAATTAGTGGGGTAAATACTTGAGGTTATAGATTAGTGGAGTAAATACTTGGGTGTGATTTCCCGAATGTCAGTGGGATCACATAAGGGTTAGAGGGATAGGGCCATGTGAGATTGTACATATAGAGTACCCAAAATGAAACATTTGTATCGAAAGGCCAAGTAGCAGGGTTACCAACTTAACAGGCTTTCAGGTATTTGAATATTTTTGAATTCAGCCAATCAATTTGAATCAGGCAGTGAGATACCAAGAACTTATTAAATTAAATTCGGACGGTGTTGGCAACAGAACACCAATCCTATTGTGGATTTGATTTGATTTATTATTGTCACATGTATTAGTATGCAAGAAAAGTATTGTTTCTCGCACAATATACAAAGCACACTGTTCATAGATAAGGAAAAAGTGCAGAACGTGTTGTTACAGTGATGGCTAGGATGTAGAGAAAGATCAGCTTAATATTTGATTTAATTTATTATTGTCATGTATTGCTGTGTAGTGAAAAGTATTGTTTCTTGTGCATTATACAAAGCATACCATTCATAGATTACACAGGGGGCGAAGGAAAGTTGAGGGAGAGATGGAAAGGAGAGGGTACAGCATGCAGTGTTACAGTCACAGCAAGGGTGAACAGAAAAATAAACTTAATATTTGATTTGATATATTGGGATACAGCGAAAACTATTTTTTCTCGTGTGCTACACAGAAAAAAACATACCATTCATACAGAAGGAAAGGAAAGAGTGCACAATGTAGTGTTACGGTCACAGCTAGGGTGTAGAGAAAGATCAATTTAGTGTGGGGTAGGTGCATTCAAGAGTCTGATGGAAGCAGGGAGGAAGCTGTTCTTGGGTCGGCCGATACGTGACCTCAGAGTTTTGCATCTTTTCCCTGATGGAAGACAGAATGTCCAGGGTGTGTGGGATGCTTGATTATGCTGGCTCATTTTTACGTAAGTCGGCAGTAAGTGTAGACAGAGTCAGTGGTGGGGGGCTGGTTTGCATAATGGGACTGGGCTACGTTCCCGACTCTTCGTAGTTCCTTACAGTCTTGGGCAGAGCAGGAACCCACACCAAGCTGTGACACAACCAGAAAGGATGTTTTCTATGGTGCATCTGTTCAAGTCGGTGAGTGTTGGAACGGACATGCCCAATTTCCTTAGCCTTCTGAGAAAGATATCGATACATCATCACAGGTATAAAAGGAAAGGGGGCAGTGGGACAAAGAGCGGGGGACACCTGCCATCAGCCACAACTCACCACTCTGAACTCAATCCCAATAGCAAAACTCCCAAAGAAGAAGAATCAATGGTGAAGGCCCAGAGTATTCTGGAAGACACAAAACCTGGTTGTAATTTAGAGAGTGAGTGAAAATTTGATGTTTTGGTGAATGAGTAGGAATTGTGTTTATCTCAGCATCATTCCATTGGAATGATGTTTTATTGGGTTTGCTCAAATTTAGTCAGCTTGCTCTGTGTTAGTGAGGTATATTGTTCTCTACTGATTTTACACAGAGTCAGGGGGTTATTTTTATTTAACCAAGTTGCTGATGTTCAGATTGTCCCAATTCATGCTCACGTTAACAGATTATACAGTGACCTATTCTTCTTTGAGGGGTTCAGTGTTAGTTTACAGAGTGACGGTGGTGGCGGGGGAGAGGGGTCCACGTCCACATAATACAAACGCACAATGCATAAGGCAGGATGTGCTGGGCTTTGGGAAGGGTCCAGAGGAGGTTCGCCAGAATGATTCCCTGGATTGAAGAGCTTGTCGTGTGAGGAACGGTTGATGACTCTCGGTCTGTATTCGTTGGAGTTTAGAAGGATGGGGTCGGGGGAGGAGGGATCTTATTGAAACTTACAGGATACCGCGAGACCCTGGAAAGAGTGGACGTGTAGAGGATGTTTCCACCGGTACAGAAAACTAAAACCAAAGGGACACAACCTCAGGGGTGAAGGGAGAATCCTTTGAAACAAGAGATGAGGAGGAATTTCTTCAGCCAGAGGGTGGGGAATGTGTGGAACTCTTTGTCACAGAGGAGGCCGGGTCATTGAGTGTCTTTAAGACAGAGATAGATAGATTCCTGATTCATAAGGGTATCAGGGGAAAAGGCAGGAGAATGGGGCTGAGAAAAGTATCAGCCGTGATAGAGAGGCAATGGGACTTGATGGGCCGAGTGGCCTACTTCTGCTCTGATGTCTTACGGTCTTCTGTCTCCTCCCTTCTCTCCCTCACAGTTAACTTGCTGGGAATCATGATCCTGTCCCGGGGAAAGTGTGGCCTCTCCACCTGCACCTCTGTCTACCTGGTTACAGTGGCGATGGCGGATCTGCTGGTCACTGTCACTCAGGTCACACTGAACCAGACTGTTTATTATTATTTCCCGCTCACCTTCTTGGACATCATCCCACCGTGTGCAGTGCCCACACCGTCCTGGTTAGCACAGCCACAGACTCTTCCTTCTGGTTCACTGTCGCCTTCTCCTTCGACTGATTTGTGGCCATCTGTTGTTGAACTGAGGGTGAAATATTGCACTGGAGAAACCACAGTGGTGGTTCTCATATCGGCATTCTGCTGTGTTCCAACAACACCCCCACTACTTCTCATTTCAACCTATTGCGACGATCGGAAAGGTATCCTGGTGCTGTACTATCAGGCCCAGCTCCTTCACTAATCCAGGATAGGTGACATTTAACTGCTTTCACAGAGTTCTGACCCCATTACCGCCTTTCAGTTTAATTCTGTGGATCAATGTTTTGACAAGCAGGCACGTTTTGGTGGCATCTGAGAGGGACTGAGGCCTCAGAGTAAGGGTGGGAACCGTACCCACCCAGAGATGGAGAGCATAAGGAAAGCTATGATTTTACTCTTCAGCGTATGCGGCAGCTTTATCCTTCTGTAGTTGGCATTTGTGATCATTTTCTTATACATAAAAGCAAACGGTCCATTTCCTATTCAGAATACACCTTGCAGCAAGTGGGCTACATGTTGCAGAATTTGAACTGCTGCACAAACGCGTTTATTTATGGAGTGACTCAGTCCAAGTTCGGAGAGCAGCTCAAGAAGGGAGTGAAATATTCTTTCACAGCAATGGCTAAGTTATTGAACAAACTGATCAACTGAGGAGAGCCCTTAGGAGGTTCCTAGTGTTTTCTAATGCAATGATGGTCAGGATGAGTCACCTGCTGACTGCGTGCATGGTTGGATCATGCACATTCCAATGGTCAGATTGGACAGTCGCCAGGATAAAAGATAGTGCTGTGAAATCGTGAAGACAGTGTTTCTTTTTGTCAACTGGTGCTTGGAAAGTCATTGAAAACTGGGTCAATTAATGGGAAAAGTGATGGCCTAGTGGTCTTAGTGCTGGGCTACTAATGCAAAAACTCAGCTGGGGACCTGGGTTCAAATCTCACTGCGACAGGTAGTGGAATTTGAATTCAATAAAAAAAATCTGGAATTAAGAATCTACAAACAACAATGAAACATTGTCAGAAAAAAAACCATCTGGTTCAACAAATTAATACTTTAAATTTATTTAAGGAGAATGTGAAAAAAAACTTGTTCAACCAGAGGATGGCAGGAATCTGGAACTGATAGCAAGATAGCAAGAAATAAAAGACGCCTGTCAGTGAGCAGATCAGGAGCTCCAGGGCACATTCTGAAGTTAGCCTCGAGCGCAACTTTTCCTTTTGATTCGGGCCTTTGGGTGAGCGTAAGGTGTTTCACTCCAGATTTGGTTCAAGTGACCCACTAGGGAGCTTTGACAAAACAAAGTTTATTTAAGATCACAGTTGGAACATAAGAAAAAGAATTAGCCTCATTTTCACCAGTTAAAGCACTTAAACATGACAAAGCACAATTCTTAACAGCAAGCTATCTCTGTTATTCCAATTTATCATATTTCCTCACAGACATAAACCACTTCTTCAGAGCCAGTTCACAACAAAAGCCAGTATGCTCAACGTGGATGTTGGATTTCCAGTCTTTTAATACCTCCGGTCAGAGATCCAGACAACAGTTTCCATAGAAAGATATATTCTGAAGCAGCAGAACTTCAGAGTAATAAACCTAGTCTCTGGCTAATCTCAGCCTCTCAACATCTATGGACAAATTTTGCCGTTCTGAGAGGTGGACCATGGAAAGGTCCGTTGACCTCGGATAGCATCTTCCAGTTTCGGGGCAAGCACAACCAGAAAATCCCACCCTTTTTTACTACAACTGCCATAAAAGTAACAGCTTTATTTCTCCGTGTAAGCCTAGCTCCACCCAGTTGCAAAATACTACTGCCAATCATCCCCAAACAAGTCCTCCTCTGCACAAGCCCAGGGGAAAAGACTACACGCCACATAGCAGCTTTAGTTCAAATTAAAACATTCTCACAACGGGAGCATTTATCCTGCTGCAGTAATAATACAGAATGCCGGATTAAGACCGAGTGGCACCAGTAATTAAACAAAAAAAATTTTTCTACATCACACTTCGTTTGCCATATCTGTGCCCAATGCCTTAACCGGACTCCATCACCTTGTAATATGCTTGTTCCATTTATGCCCTCCTTATACTTTACCATCCCACCTATTTAAAAGCAGTGTCATTAGACCTCTTCACACCAACTCTCCATCTCCTGTTAACTGGATATGGCTGATGTTACCTGTAAGGCTGTGCCAACACGGAACATCAATCTGTGGTGTTGTACAGTTTGGTTTACGGGAGTGGCGAGAGGGGAGTATGGTGCAAGGCACAGTGAGAATCGTAACTAGCCCCATCATAAAACTGCACAGTGCTGAAGAGGCTATTCGGCCCATTCAGTGTGTACCAACACCCTTGCCTTCCCATCTAATCCCATCACATCCCCCCCCCAAACATCCCGCCCCTCACCTTGACTCTATGTCTCCTTGTGATTGACCCTTCAGCTCAGGGGAACAGCTGCTCCCTATCCACTCTGTCCACGCCTTTCATAATCTTATACCCCTCGATCAGGTCTTCTCTGCCCCAGAGATAACAGCCCGAGCTTCTCCTTATCGCTCCCACCCTCTAATCCAGGCAACATTCCTGGGAAACCTCTTCTGCACCCTCTCCAAAGCCGGCACATCCCTCCCTGTCATGTGGTGACCAGAATCAAACGTGAGACTCTATAAATGCGGCCTGAGCAGAGTTTTATAAAGCAGCAACCTGACCCCCAGAATCTGATGAACGATCATTCTCTAAATCATTTGTCCTCCGCTCAGACATCACTAATATTCAAAACTCATCCGAGGATTTGTTTCATTTGTTGCTCTCCTCTCTCAATCTCTCTCTCTGCTCCTCTCTCTCGGTCTCTCCCTTTCTCTTTTACTGCCTCTCTCTCTCTCTCTCTGCCCTCTCTTTCTCTATGAGTTTTTTTCTGCCTTTCTGTCTATCTCAGACTCTCTCTCTCTCTGACTTTCTCTTTATCTGTCACTGACTCTCTTTCTCTCTCTGCTTGTCTCTACTGCCCCTCTCTGTCTGTCTGATTCTTTCTGACTTTCTCTCTCTCTGCCCCTCTCCCACTGCCTCTCTCTGTCACTGACACTCTTTCTCTCTGACGTTCTCTCTCTCTGCGTCTCTCTCACTGCCGCTCTCTTTCTGACTCTCTCTCTTTCTGACTTTCTCTCTCTCTGCCTCTCTGTCTGTCACTGACACTCTTTCTCTCTGAATTTCTTTTACTCTCTGCGTCTCTCTCACTGCCCCTCTCTTTCTGACTCTGCTCTCTTTCTGACTCTGCTCTCTTTCTCTCTGAATTTCACTCTATCTCTGTATCTCTCTCACTGCCCCTCTCTTTCTGACTCTGCTCTCTTTCTGACTTTCTCTCTCTCTGCCACTGACTCTCTTTCTCTCTGAATTTCTCTTACTCTCTGCGTCTCTCTCACTGCCCCTCTCTGTCTGACTCTGCTATCTCTCTGCCTTTCTCTGTCTGCCTCTCTCTGTCTGTCACTGACTTTATTTCTCTCTGAATTTCTCCCTCTCTCTGCCTCTTTCTCACTGCCCCTCTCTGTCTGTTCCTGTCTCTCTTTCTCTCTGACTTTTTTTCTCTCTATCTCTAGTAGAGGTGGATACAATTTTGTACTTTCAAAAGCATTTAGACAATTGCATGGGTAAGATGGGTATTGAAAGATATGGGCCAAACACGGGCAACTGGGACTAGCTTAGTTGTTTTAAAAGGGCGGCATTGTCAAGTGGGGCTGAAGGACCTGTTTCCCTGCTGTAAATCTCGATGACTCTCTCTCTGCCCCTCTCCTCTCCCTGTATCTCTCTCTCTCTCTCTCTCTGCCTCTTGCTCTCTATCTCACCATCTCTCTCGCTCTCTTCTCTATCTCTCCTTCTCTTTCATTCTGTCTCTCTGTCCCTCTCTCTCTCCATCTGTCTATCTTACATCTCTCTTCTCCAGCTCTTCCTGTATCTCTCTCTTTCATTCTCTCTCTCTGCCCCTCTTACTCTCTCTCTCTCTGACTGTCTATCTCACCATCTCTCTCTCTCTCTTCTCTGCCTGTCTCTCTCGCTATCTCTCTCTCATTCATTCTCTCTCTCTGACCCTGTTCAAGGTCAGTGTTGAATCATTTCTCCATTCTACATGAACCTCCATTCAAAGGGGGGATATTGGAGATGTTTCACCTTCCACAGGGACTGTCTGGGGTCCTTCAAGCTTAAAGTTTCCTTAATTGTGTCACGAGCAGGCTTACATTAACACCGCAATGAAGTTACTGTGAAAGTCCCTGAGTCGCCACACTCCGGTGCCTGTTTGGGTTACACTGAGGGAGAATTTAGCACGGCCAATGCATCCTAACCAGCACATCTTTCAGACTGTGGGAGGAAACCCACGCAGACACGGGGGGGATGTGCAGACTCTGCACAGACAGTGACCCGAGGCTGGGAATCGAACCCAGGCGCTGTGAGGCTGCTGTGATAACCCACCGTGCCAGCCCTTGTCCCTGATATCAGTGCTGACAACTCCCTGAATCTCAAAGGGCCGGACGCAATGGGAGATCTTTTATCCAATTCCCTCAGTCAGGGGCAGATCCCTAACACCCCGGAACGGGACACAACTAGAGGATCAGTCTGGTTCCAACTGAGCAGCCGGCATTCTTTACAAAACAGACTTTAATTCCCTACTGAAAACGATCAGAAACAAATGTTTGAAGCTCCCACACCCTGCAGCCTAACACACACTAAATATGGCTTTAACTCTTACACAATTCTCATTGGAAATGAAGTCTGTGCTTGCGGGAAACGAGCTGAGATTAAGGGCGAACGGTCCTGGAGCGAGTCTGGGAATCGCACCCAGACCGGATCACGGGATCCGGTTGCTCGCTCACAGGGTGATCTCCATCAGGGATCCGGCTCGTCCACATCCCAGCACTGAACTTCCACCTGATCCCAATCGATCGGCTGCTTTGGACACTGATCCTGGAACATCTGCTGCACCTGTAAAGGACAGAGGAGAAAGGATGAGTGAGAGAGGCAGAGAGAGCGAGAGAGGCAGAGAGAGCGAAAGAGGCAGGCAGAGCGAGAGAGGCAGGCAGAGCGAGAGAGGCAGAGCGAGAGAGGCAGAGCGAGAGAGGCAGAGAGAGCGAGAGAGGCAGGCAGAGCGAGAGAGGCAGGCATAGTGAGAGAGGCAGAGAGAGCGAAAGAGGCAGGCAGAGCGAGAGAGGCAGAGAGAGCGAAAGAGGCAGGCAGAGCGAGAGAGGCAGGCAGAGCGAGAGAGGCAGAGCGAGAGAGGCAGAGAGAGCGAGAGAGGCAGAGCGAGAGAGGCAGGCAGAGCGAGAGAGGCAGAGCGAGAGAGGCAGAGAGAGCGAGAGAGGCAAAGCGAGAGAGGCAGAGAGAGCGAGAGAGGCAGAGTGAGAGACAGACAGACAGAGAAAGACTGAGAGAGAGAGAGAGAGAGACTGAGAGAAACTGCGAGAGAGAGACAGAGAGAGAGAGACAGAGAGAGAGAAAGAGACAGAGAGAGAGACAGAGAGAGAGAGAGAGAAAGACAGAGAGAGGGAGAGACAGAGAGAGAGAGACAGAGAGAGAGAGAGAAAAAACAGAGAGAGAGAGAGAGAGACAGAGAGAGAGAGAGAAAGGGCAATAGGCCATTCAGTCCATCTGGAGACTGTTATTAAAACTGTGAGGCCATTCAGCCCCTCTTGTTAAAGGGAATGTGGTGAGAATGGGCAGAGGGGACACGATGGGAAGGGTTAATGATTGTGAGCTGGAATCAGCAGTGAGTGAGTGCTGACAGAGAGGGGGTGGGGGGGTCTTCCTCTCTCTCTCTCTCTCTCTCTCTGGTGTTGAGCTCAGTGCAATACAAACTCTCACCTTCCTCACTGCCACTTTCTTTGCTGTATCATCATCCAGTTCCGTCATTGAAGAGATCTCCACATTAATGGTCTGGGACCCAGAATCTAAACACAACACACACACACCGTCAGCAAGTTCCACACAGCCAGGGTTTAGTGTAGGAAGCAGCATCGATCGAGAAATATCCCTCGCAGAGAATTTACCTCCCGTCCCGTCCGTTTAATATCATCTCCATTCTCCATCACTCTCTGTGTCTCCCACATTAACCCAGAACATCACCGTCACTCCCCACAGTACGAACCCCACTCGGAGAATATTCACTACTGTCACATCCTACTGCCCCTCAATCACTAAACCCCACTCCCCTCACTCACTACACCCCACTCCCCTCATCACTACACCCCACTCCCCTCACTCACTACACCCCACTCCCCTCACTCACTACACCCCACTCCCCTCACTCACTACACCCCACTCCCCTCACTCACTACACACCCATCCCCTCACTCACTACACCCCACTGACCCTCACTCACTGCACCCCACTGCCCCTCACTCACTACACCCCACTGCCCCTCACTCACTACACCCCACTCCCCTCACTCACTACACCCCACTCCCCTCACTCACTACACCCCACTCCCCTCACTCACTACACCCCACTCCCCTCACTCACTGCACCCCACTCCCCTCACTCACTACACCCCACTGCCCCTCACTCACTACACCCCACTCCCCTCACTCACTACACCCCACTGCCCTCACTCACTAACACCCCACTGCCCTCACTCACTACAGCCCACTGCCCTCATTCACTAAATCGGGCTCTCCTCACTCACTCAATCCCATTCCCCTCATTCATTCCATCCCTCTCTCCCCTCAGTCACTCCCTCCGTCTCTATCTGGAATGTGTTCCCGTGCTGTCCCAGGGAATGATTTTCCGACTGTCGGTGGTGGGGTGGGGGTGGGGGGAGATGGGGTGGGGGGGAGGGGGTGGAGCGAGAAGGGGTGGGATGAGGATTCCAGTGGGAATGTTCCCGGAGTTCAGTGACCTGAGGTTGGAGATCCGGCTGGGACAGAGGATGACTGCTCGCTGGATTCTCTAGTCGATTGGTCCCCGTGTGTGGGAGGTGTGGGTGTCCCTGAATCCACAATGGGTTAAAGAACCTGGCATCAGTGAATATTGGGGAATAACGGAACAGAGACTCACACTGCTGTTACTCTCTGAACAATATCACACCGTCATCTTTACAAAATGTTCATGTTCCAAACGCACCAGATTGTTGCAATCAGTCCCCTAAAACCAGACGCAACAGGAACAGGAGTCGCCCATTCAGCACTTCCATCCTGCTATCCCGTTTAATAAGGAGACGGCTGATCCAAAACTATTTTATATTTCATTCATTATACTGTGAAAAGTATTGTATCTAGCTTGCTATACAGATAAAGCATACCGTTCATAAAGAAGGAAAGGAGAGAGTGAGGAATGCAGTGTTAAAGTGACAGATAAAGTGGAGAGAAGGGGGGTATTCAAAAGTCTGACAACAGCAGGGAAGAAGAAGTTCTTGAGTCGGTTGATACGTGACCTCAGACGTTTTCCGGAAGGAAGGTGGTGGAAGAGATACTGTCTGGTGTGTGTGGGGTCCTTTGCCCCGAGGCATCAAATGTTTTCTTGGCCTTCACAGCGAGAGGATTTGAGTAGAGGAATAGGGATCCGGATAAACTAGCGGCACTTTCATACCTGAGGTTGGAGATTCTGTCAGGATTCGGGAAGCTGGGTCAGTGGATTCCCGCTGGGATTTATCATTGGCTCCCAGAGGTCGTGCTGTCCCTGGATCTGTGACAAGGGAGGAGAAATGGGAGATCACAGAGTAGAAATCATCCCAATCTTCATCTGTTTGTAATGGAAATTCAGGCCAGTTTACACTTCCCAATTTATTCCACTTGCAATTAGTCAGTGCCCAGAAACTGTGTCACAACGAGACATTAAATCACACTGCACTCTGCACACAGCACACTAACTCCTGTCACTACACCCCACTCCCCTCACTCCCTCAATCCCACACCCCTCACTCCCTCAATCCCATTCTCCTCACTCCCTCAATCCACACCCCTCACTCCCTCAATCCCACTCCCATCACTCCCTCAATCCCACACCCCTCACTCCCTCAATCCCATTCTCCTCACTCCCTCAATCCACACCCCTCACTCCCTCAATCCCACTCCCATCACTCCCTCAATCCCACTCCCCTCGCTCCCTCAATCCCACTCCCCTCACTCCCACTCCCTCGCTTCCTCAATTTGACTCCTCTTGCTCCCTCAATCTCACTCCCCTCACTCACTACACCCCACTGCCCTCACTCACTACACCCCACTCAGTCACTAAACCCCACTTTCTTCCATCACTCCGTTAGTCTA
Organism: Sphyrna mokarran; assembly: GCA_024679065.1. NCBI lineage: Eukaryota > Metazoa > Chordata > Chondrichthyes > Carcharhiniformes > Carcharhinidae > Sphyrna > Sphyrna mokarran. The sequence continues at coordinate 1,744,778 of JAGIQG010000031.1, forward strand.
TGTTTGTGATTCCTTCCTCTCCCCCTCAGTCATTCCATCTCTCTCCCTCTCAGTTACTCTGTCCCTCTCCACCTCACTCACTCTGTCTCTCTCTCCCTCAGTCACTCTGTCCCTCTCTCCCTCAGTCACCCCGTCCCTCTCCCCCTAGTCACTCCGTCCCTCCCCCTCAGTCACTCCGTCCCTCCCCCCCTCAGTCACTCCGCCCCTCCCCCCCTCAGTCACTCTGTCCCTCCCCCCCTCAGTCACTCCGTCCCTCTCCCCCATCAGTCACTGGGTGTGTCAGTGTCTCGATATATCCAGTGTCACCCTCCTGGGTCATGTTGAAACAACAATGTACCTGTGCAATAAGCAGCGTGACAGTCTGGTGTCGGTTTCAGCTCATAGACAAAGTAACCGCTGCAGTTTTTAATCTTTATCGCTCGCTCCCAGTTGCAGAGATTCCTACCCACGTTAAAACAGACTGTCCCGGTTACTTCCCCCTGTTCCAGGGTGGGATGTGATCCTGAAATGAGGTGTATAAATATTGGAGAGTGTAAGCGATGTGAACAGTGCTGGACAGTGAGAGTAAATCTGATATTCTAAAGTCTGACTCTACCCTGTAACCAGCCTGAATGATATGTGGACCAATGTCCCGGTGCGACCGGAATCTCTGGAATCTTCCATCCTCCAGAACTGGAATAACAATCAGAAAGACAATTTTACATTTCCCCACTCTCCTGGGAGCGAGTCTCACTTTCACCCTCACTGCCCCGGGAAGGGAGTGACATGATCTCCAAACTCCCGCTAAGATCAATTCTCATATTCCCCTTGTTTCCCATGGGACCGAGTCCCGCATCCTCCTCCTTTCCCATGGAAGCGAGTCCCACATTCTCTCCCAATTCCCAGAGGAGCGAGCTTCCAATTCTCCCCAGGCACCTTGGGAGCAAAATGAATATTCTCCCAATTCCCCACGGCAATGCATTCCATATTATCCCACCTCTTCCCGTGGGAGTGTATCCCACATTCTCCCTAACACCACATGGGAAGGTGGCACATTCTTCTCACTCTGACATGGGATCGAGTCCCACATTCCCCATCACTGCCCGTGGGTGAGGATTGAACTTTCTCCACAGTCCCCCATCGGAACAAGTCCCATTTTCTCCCAGACTCCCTGTAGGAGTGAGCGCCAAATTGGCCTCAATCCTTATGGGAGGAAGTTTCACACACTCACCACTCCCCATGGGAATGAGTCCCACATTCTCCCCAATCCATTGGTAAAGAAGCTTCTCCTGAATTCCGCTATCGGATTTGTCTCAAACTATTTCATCTTCAAAGTGCCCCTCCCCCAGTCTCACTCTCGCTCGCGAGTAGAAACATCTTTTCTTGAGGGAGTGCCTTTAATTACACAGATTTCCACATTCTGTTGCTGTTCGACCTCAGAAGAAAAGGAGGCAAGTGGCTTTTCCCAGTCTGACATTGACAATCTCAGTGTTCGAAGCTTCAGGAGCACTGGATGGAGCTGTGGCCTCATCATCGCTGGGCCCATCGTGGGGACCAACAGGAAGTCCTTTGGCCCTGTGCTCGGTTTGGTCAACCCAGGCGGTGAGTTGGACAAAATATCCCACCCATCATCACACCACCTGAAACCAACTCCCACCTTCCCTTGGGTTGAGCTGGGTGTGTCCATACACCTTACCTCTTGAACCTGTACCATCCGTAGGCAAAATCCCAGTCACACTGCAGCAGTTCCAAACACTCTGTCCCAGTACAAGCGCTGCTTCTCCAGGGCTGGTTCAGCACCGTGTGATCTACACATGGGTTAGTGACCGTTGAGTTTGGGTCTGAGTGACAGAGAGATGTTTAACGTTAATAGATCAAGTAAAGTCAATTTCACACGGATCCCGCGATCTTCCCCCTCCCTCACTCAGATAACAACAACCTCAATGCAGGAGAGAGTGTCAGGGGCTGGGGGAATCTCAGTGAGGTGGAGGGATTGGAGAAAGTGGGGAATGTTCCCCACAGGGAAGAGATGAAAGGGGAAAGAAGATTTCAAAGAACCAGAGAACAAAACAGCACAGGAAACAGGCCCTTCGGCCCAACGAGCCCGTGCCGCCACCCGATGTTCCCACCTCTACCCATGATCCCAGTCTATGTTTATAGAAATCTGCATTGGAATCAAAGTTGAGACAATTTAGGGAGAATTTGATCTGCCAATCAGCCTAAGAGCACAACTTAGGGATGTGGGGGGAAACCGGAGCACCAAGAGAAAACCCAAGCAAGCACTGGGAGAATGCGCAAACTCCCACAGACACAGGCCCAAATCCATGTATCTGCACAGCACAGCGATAGTCACTGAGCTGTCGTGTTGCCTATCAAATGGCTCAGGTCTAGCGTACACTAACGACGTGAAGCACTAGGATACTCTCGAAAAAAAAATCCAAGAGCAGCCCTCTCACGGCCCATCGTGTGTATGCCCCTCGTTAGACAACAAGGTGGACCAAAGCACCTGTAGGATAAAAACAAGTACATTAATATCATCATCTATTTACACACTTCCCAGGGACTCCCAAGGCTCATGATCCCTATTTCAAATCAGTTTTCTATATCCCTCCATTCCCATTCTGTTCATGTGCCCATCTAAGTATTTCTTAAATAACTCCAGAGTGCCTGCCTCCACCACTTTACTCGGCAGCGCATTCCATACCCCCACCACATTGTGTGTGAAAAAACTCCCTCCAGCATCCAAATTATACCTTATCTCCCTCACCCTAAGCCCGTGACCCCTCGTGCTACTTGAGTCTATCCTAGGAAAAAGCTTAACCTTGTTTATTCTATCTATACCCCTCATAATCTTGTACACCTCTATTAAATCTCCACTAAGTCTACGTCTTTCTGAGGAAAACAGTCCCAATTTGCCAAACCTCTCCTCGTAACTCAGACCTTCCATACCAGGCAGCATCCTGGTAAACCTCCTCTGCACTCGCTCCAGAATCTCCACGTCCTTCCGGTAGTAAGGTGACCAAAACTGGACGCAGTATTCCAAATGAGGTCTAACCAACATTTTATACAACTGCAACATTAAAAGCCAGCTGTTGTCCTCTATACCCCTTCTTAAAAAGGCTAGCATACCATATGCTTTCTTCACAAACTTCTCCACTTGCTCTGCCACCTTCAGAGACTTGTTCACCTGACCACCCCCCCAGGTCCCTCTGCGTTTCTATACTCTTAACAGGTCTCCCTTTATCATATACCTCCCCCTTACATTCTTTCTCCCGAAATGAATCACCTCGTATTTAGCAGGATTGAATTCCATCTGCCATCTGTCTGCCCAAGCTACCAGCCTATGTCATGCTGCATCACCTGACAATGCTCCTCACTATCCGCAAGTCCAGCCATCTTTGTATCGTCTGCAAACTTGCTGATCACTCCACTTACTCCCTCTTCCAAGTCATTTATATATATTACAAATAGAAGAAGTCCCAGTACCGTGCCCTGCGGCACACCATTAGTGACCGACCTCCAGCGAGAAAAACACCCTTCCACTATTACTCTCTGTCTCCTATTACCAAGCCAGTCACTTATCCAACTCGCTACCTGTCCTTGTATCCCATTAACTTTGATCTTTTCAACTAACCTCCCATGAGGGACTTTGTCAAACGCCTTACTAAAATCCATATAGACAACATTAACGGGTCGCCCTTCGTCCACCGCTTTCGTCACCTCCTCAAAAAATTCTACCAGATTCGTAAGGCACGACCTCCCCTTAACAAACCCATGCTGTGTATCCCTAACCAGATCACAACGCTCTAAGTGACTATACATCCTATCTCTAAGAATCCCCTCCAACAGCTTCCCTACCACTGATGTCAAACTCACCGGCCTATAATTTCCAAGGTTATCCCAACTACCCTTTTTAAACAACGTTACAACATTAGATAATCTCCAATCCTCTGAGACCTCAACTGTGTCCAAAGAAGAGACAAAGATTTGCGTCAGAGGCCCAACAATTTCACCTCGCACCTCCCTAAGCGGAAACGGATAAATGCCATCAGGTCCCGGAGATTTATCAGTTTTTAATGCTACCCAGAAGCTCTAAAACTTCCTCCCTCGGTATGGATATTTCGCTCAAATGGTCCACAGCTCCCTCAGAGACAGGAGCTGTCAACAAGCCCCTCTCCTTTGTGAATACCGACGCAAAGTATTCATTCAGGATCTCCCCCATTCCCTCAGGCTCTAAGCAGCGTTCACCTCCTTGGTCCCCAAGAGGTCCGATTTTTCCTCTAACCACCCTTTATTCCTAACATAGGAATAAAAAGTCTTTGGGTTTTCCTTAATCCTATTTGCCAAAATCATTTCATGCCCCCTTTTTGCCCTTCTAACTCCCTGTTTGAGCTCCCTCCTACTCTCTCTATATTCCTCCAACACTGTCTCCGTTCCCAGCTGCTTTGACCTATCCTACGCCGCTCTTTTCTTCCTAACCAAGTCCGCAATCCCTCTCACTCGCTGCACTACACCCCACTCCCCTCACTCACTACACCCACCTCCCCTCACTCACTACATCCCACTCCCCTCACTCACTACACCCACTCCCCTCACTCACTACATCCCACTCCCCTCACTCACTACACCCCACACCCCTCACTCACTACACCCCACTCCCCTCACTCACTACACCCCACTCCCCTCACTCACTACATCCCACTCCCCTCACTCACTACACCTCACTCCCTCATCACTCACTACACCCCACTCCCCTCCTCACTCCCCCTCCCCTCACTCACTACACCCCACTCCCCTCACTCACTACACCCCACTCCCCTCACTCAACACAGCCACTCCTCTCACTCACTACACCCCACTCCCCTCACTCACTCCCCCACTCCCCTCACTCACTACACCCCACTCCCCTCACTCACACCACTCCCCTCACTCACTGCACCCCACTCCCCTCACTCACTACACCCCACTCCCCTCACTCACTACACCCCACTCCCCTCACTCACTACACCCCACTCCCCTCACTCACTGCACCCCACTCCCCTCACTCACTACACCCCACTCCCCTCACTCACTACACCCCACTCCCCTCACTCACTACACCCCACTCCCCTCACTCACTACACCCCACTCCCCTCACTCACTACACCCCACTCCCCTCACTCACTACACCCCACTCCCCTCACTCACTACACCCCACTCCCCTCACTCACTACACCCCACTCCCCTCACTCACTACACCCCACTCCCCTCACTCACTACACCCCACTGCCCTCACTCACTACACCCCACTGCCCTCACTCACTACACCCCACTCCCCTCACTCACTACACCCCACTCCCCTCACTCACTTCACCCCACTGCCCCTTCACTCACCACACTGCCTCACTCACTACACCGCTCCCTCACTCACTACACCCCGCTCCCCTCACTCACTACACGCCACTCCCCTCACTCACTACACCCCACTCCCCTCACTCACTGCACCCCACTTCCCTCACTCACTGCACCCCACTCCCCTCAGTCACTGCACCCCATTCCCCTCGCTCACTACACCCCACTCCCCTCGCTCACTACACCCCAATCCCCTCACTGACTACACCTCACTCCCCTCACTCGCAACACCCCACTCCCATCACTCACTACCCCACACTCGCATCACTCACTGCACCCCACTCACCTCACTTACCACAGCCCACTCCTCTCACTCACCACACCCCACTCTCCTCACTCACTTTGCCCCACTTCCCTCACTCACTACACCCCACTACCCTCGCTCACTAACCACTCTCCCACACTCACTGCACCCCACTCCCACATACACCTCACTCTCCTCACTCACTAGACCCCACTCCCCTCCCATACACCCACTCCTCACTCACTACACCCACTCCCCTCACTCACTACACCTCACTCCCCTCACTCACTAGACCCCACTCCCCTCACTCACTACACCTCACTCCCCTCACTCACTATTACCCACTCCCCTCACTCACTGCACCTCACTCCCCTCACGCACTACACCCCAATTCCCTCACTCACGACACCCCACTACCCTCGCTCACTATACCCCACTACACTATACCCTACTCCCGTCACTTACTGCACCCCACTCCCCCTCACTCACACACCCCACTCCCCTCACTCCCACCCACTGATCTCACTCGCTCACACTACCCTCGCTCAACCCACTACCCTCGCTCACTATACCCTACTCCCGTCACTTACTGCACCCCACTCCCCTCACTCACTACACCCCACTCCCCTCACTCACTACACCCCACTGATCTCACTCGCTACACCCAACTCCCCTCACTCACTACACCGCACTGCCCTCACTCACTACACCCCACTGCCCTCACTCACTATACCCCACTCCTCTCACTCACTACACCCCAGTCCCCTCACTCACTCTTTATACTACACTCAATCACCCCATCCTCTGCCGTCAGTCACTCCATCCCTCACCCCTCAGTCTCTCCGTCCCTCTCCCCCACAGTCACCCTGTGCGTCTCCTGCTCAGTCACTCCGTCCATCTCCCCCTTAGTCACTCTGTGCCTCTCCTGCTCAGTCATTCTATCCACCTCTTCCCTCAGAAACTCCGCCCCTCTCACGCTCAGTCGCTCCGTCCCTCTCCCCCTCAATCAATCCGTCCCTCTCCCACTCAGTCACTCCGTCCCTCTCCCCCTTAGTCACTCTGTGCCTCTCCTGCTCAGTCATTCCATCCATCTCTTCCCTCAGAAACTCCGTACCTCTTCCCTCAGTCACTCCGTCCCTGTCCTTCTGAGTCACTCCGTCCCTCTCCCACTCAGTCACACCGTCCGTCTCCCGTTCAGTCACTCTGTCCCTCTCTTCCCGCTGAAACTCCGTCCCTCTCCCCCTCAGTCGCTCCGTCCCTCTCCCCCTTAGTCGCCCCTTCCATCTCCCCTTCAGTCGCTCCGTCGCTCTCCCCCTTAGTCGCTCCGTCCCTCTCCCACTCAGCCCTTCCATCCTTCTCCCTCTCAGTCGCTCCGTCCCTCTCCCCCTAGCCACTCTGACCGTCTCCACCTCAGTCTCTGGGTCCCTCTCCCAATCAGTCGCTACGTCCCTCTCCCCCTCAGATCGCTCCTCCCTTTCCCCCTCAGTCGCTCCGTCCCTCTCCCCCTCAGTCGCTCCGTCCCTCTCCTCCTCATTTTCTCCATCCCTCTCCCCCTCAGTCGTCCGTCCCTCTCCCCCTCAGTCGCTCCGTCCCTCCCCCCTCAGTCGCTCCTTCCCTTTCCCCCTCAGTCGCTCCGTCCCTCTCCCCCTCAGTCGCTCTGTCCCTCTCCTCCTCATTCTCTCCGTCCCTCTCCCACTCAATCGCTCCACCCCTCTACCCCTCAGTCACTACGTCCGTCTCGTCCTCAGTCACTACGTCCCTCTCCCCCTCAGTCACTCCGTCCCTCTCCCCCTCATCTCATTCCAGTCCCTCTCCCCCCGTCAGTCGCTCCGTCCCTCTTCCCCCTCAGTCGCTCCGTCCCTCTCCCCCTCAGTCGCTCCGTCCGTCTCCCCCTCAGTCGCGCCGTCCCTTTCCCCCTCAGTCGCTCCATCCCTCTCCCACTCAGTCTCTCCGCCCCTCTACCCCTCAGTCACTACGTCCCTCTCACCCTCAGTCACTACGTTCCTCTCCCCCTCAGTCGATCCTTCCCTCTCCCACTCAGTCGCTCCATCCCTCTACCCCTCAGTCACTACGTCTGTCTCGCCCTCAGTCACTACGTCCCTCTCCCCCTCAGTCACTCCATCCCTCTCCCCCTCAGTCGCTCCGTCCCCTCTCCTCCTCAGTCGCTCGGCCCTCCCCCCTCAGTCGGTCCGTCCCTCGCCCCCTCAGTCGCTCCGTCCCTCTCCCCCTCAGTCGCTCCGTCCTCTCCCCCTCAGTCGCTCTGTCCCTTTCCCCCTCAGTCCGCTCCGTCCCTGTTCCCCTCAGTCGCTTCGTCCCTCTCCTCCTCAGTCGCTCCGTCCCTCTCCCCCTCCGTCGCTCCGTCCCTCTCCCCTCAGTCGATCCTTCCCTCTCCCACTCAGTCGCTCCGCCCCTCCTCCCCTCAGTCGCTCCGTCCTCTCCCTCAGTCGCTCCATCCCTCTCCCCCTCAGTCGCTCAGTCCCTCTCCCCCTCAGTCGCTCAGTCCCTCTCCCCCTCAGTCGCTCTTCCTTTCCCCCTCAGTCGCTCCGTCCCTCTCTCCTCAGTCGCTCCGTCCCTCTCCCCTCCGTCGCTCCGTCCCTCTCCCCCTCAGTCGATCCTTCCCTCTCCCACTCAGTCGCTCTGCCCCTCTACCCCTCAGTCGCTCCGTCCCTCTCCCCCTCAGTCGCTCCGTCCTTCTCTCCCCCTCAGTCGCTCCGTCCTTCTCCCCCTCAGTCCTCCGTCCCTTTCCCACTCAGTCGCTCCGTCCCTCTCCCCCTCATCGCTCCGCCTTTCCCCCTCATCGCTCCGTCCTCTCCTCCTCAGTCCTCGCCCTCTCCCCCTCAGTCGTCCCGTCCCTTTCCCCCTTAGTCGCTCCGTCCCTCTCCTCCTCAGTCGCTCCGTCCCTCTCCCCCTCAGTCGCTCCGTCCCTCTCCCCCTCAATCGCTCCGTCCCTCTCCTCCTCAGTCACTCCGTCCCTCTCCCCCCTCAATCGCTCCGTCCCTCTCCTCCTCAGTCACTCCGTCACTCTCCTCCCATCACCCGTCCCTCCCCCCTCAGTCGTCCCGTCCTTTCCCCTTAGTCGCTCTCCCTCTCCTCCTCAGTCGCCCTCCCCTCCCCTCAGTCGCTCCGTCCTCTCCCCCTCAATCGCTCCGTCCCTCTCCTCCTCGTCACTCCGCCCTCCCCCCCTCATCGCTCCGTCCCTCTCCGCCTCAGTCACTCCGTCCCCTCCTCCTCCCAGTCACTCCGTCCATCTCCCCCTCAGTCGTCCCGTCCCTTTCCCCCTTTGTTCGCTCCGTCCTCTCCTCCTCAGTCTCTCCTCCTCTCCCCCTCAGTCGCTCCGTCCCTATCCCTCAGTCTCTCCGTCCTCTCCCCCCCCAGTCGCTCCGTCCCTCTCCCCCCCATATCGCTCCGTCCCTCTCCCCCTCCGTCCTCTCCGTCCCTTTCCCCCTCAATCGCTCCGTCCCTCTCCTCCTCAGCCACCCGTCCCCTCTCCCCCTCAGTCCGCTCCGTCTCTCTCTCTCCCCCTCAGTCGCTCCGTCCCTTTCCCCCTCAGTCGTTCCGTCCTCTCCCCCTCAGATCGCTCCGTCCCTTTCCCCCTCATTCGCTCCGTCCCTCTCCCCCCTCAGCTCTCGTCCCTCTCCCCCCCAGTCGCTCCGTCCCTCTCCCCTCATCGCCCATCCCTCTCCCCTCAGTCGCTCAGTCCCTCTCCCCCTCAGTCGCTCCTTCCCTCTCCCCCTCAGTCGCTCCTTCCCTCTCCCCCTCATCGTCCGTCCCTCTCCCCCTCATTCGCTCCGTCCTCTCACCCTCTTCGCTCCATCCCTCTCCTCCTCGATCGCTCCGTCCCTCTCCCCTCAGTCAGCTCCGTCCCTCTCCCCCTCAGTCTCCTCCTTCCCTCTCCCCCCTCCGTCCTCCGGCCCTCTCCCCCTCAGTCGATCCTCCCCTCTCCCACTCATCGCTTCAGTCCCTCCTCCCCTCATCGCTCGTCCTCTCCCCCTCATCCTCCGTCCCTCTCCCCTCAGTCGCTCCGTCCTCTCCCCCTCGTCGTTCAGTCCCTCTCCCCCGCAGTCCACATCCGTCCCTCTCCCCCTCATCGCTCTGTCCCTTTTCCCCCTCAGATCGCTCCGTCCCTCTCCCCCTCACTCGCCCCGTCCCTCTCCCCCTCCGTCGCTCCGTCCCTCTCCCCCTCAGTCGATCCTTCCCTCTCCCACTCAGTCGCTCTGCCCCTCTACCCCTCAGTCACTACGTTCCTCTCGCCCTCAGTCACTACGTCCCTCTCCCCTTCAGTCGTTCCGTCCCTCTCCCCCTCAGTCGCTCCGTCCTTCTCCCCCTCAGTCGCTCTGTCCTTCTCCCCCTCAGTCGCTCCGTCCCTTTCCCCTTCAGTCGCTCCGTCCCTCTCCCCCTCAGTACTCCGTCCCTCTCCTGCTCAGTCGCTCCACCCCTTTCCCCGTCAGTCACTACGTCCCTCTCCCCCTGAGTCAAACCGTCCCTCTCCCCGTCAGTCACTCCCTCCCTCTCCCCCTCAGTCACTCCCTCCCTCCTCCCTTCAGTCACCCCCTCCGTCCCCCCCTCAGTCGTTCCCTCCCTCTCCCGCTCAGTCACTCCATCTCTCTCTTCCCTCAAAACTCCGTCCCTCTCCCCCTCAGTCACTCTGTCCCTCTCCCTCTCAGTCGCTCCGTCCCTCTCCCTCTCAGTCGCTCCGTCCCTCTCCCCCTAGCCACTCTGACCGTCTCCCCCTCAGTCTCTGGGTCCCTCTCCCCTTCAGTCTCTCCGTCGCTCTCCCCCTCAGTCACAGTGTCCCTCCCCCTCAGTCACTCCGTCCTCTCCCCCTCCGTCTCTCCGTCCCTCTCCCCCTCAGTATCTCCGTCTCTCTCCCCCTTAGTCACTCCGTCCCTCTCCCCCTCAGTCACTCTGTCCCTCTCCCCCTCAGTATCTCCGTCTCTCTCCCCCTCAGTCTCTACGTCCGTCTCACCCTCAGTCACTCTGTCCCTCTCACCCTCAGTCACTCCGTCCCTCTCCCCCTCAGTCACTGGGTGTATCAGTGTCCCAGTATATCCAGTGTCACCCTCCTGGGTCATTTTGAAACAGCAATGTACCTGTGCAATAAGCAGCCTCACAGTCTGGTGTCGGTTTCAGCTCATAGACAAAGTAACTGCTCCAGTTTTTAATCTTTATCTCTCGCTTCCAGTTGCAGGGATTCCCATCCCAGTTAAAACAGGCTATCCCGGTTACTTCCCCCTTTTCCAGGGTGGGATGTGATCCTGAAATGAGGTGTATAAATATTGGAGAGTGTAAGCGGTGTGAACAGTGCTGGACAGTGAGAGTAAATCTGATATTGTAAAGACTGACTCTACCCTGTAACCAGCCTGTAGCATGTGTGGAGCAGTGTCCCAGAATGACCGGAGTCTCCGGAATCTTCCATCCTCCAGAACTGGAACAACAATCACAGAGACCGAGAATTACAGAGTGATATAGCTGGGATTGAGAGCCATTCAGTCCTCTGTGTCCCTGCTAGACCCTGTGAATGAGCTATGCAATGTTGTGTCACTCCCCTCCTATTCTCTCCCCACTGGATCTTCCGCCTCTCCTTCCCGTATTTACCCGATGTTCTTTCCAGATATTTCTATTTCATCTACTTTGCTGGCCCTTCGGCCCATCTCTATGTGTTGGTGGTGGAGTGAGTGAATGTTTGTAGTTAGGGTGTCGATTGAGCTGTCCTGTCCTATTCTGTCCCGAATGGTGTCGAGCCCCCACTCATCCACGGAAACAGAGAGAATCCCAACAGACCCGTGAGTTTTGTGCTTGTACGCGGTGGACTGTCTTTGGTGGGGAGTCAGGAGGTGGGTTCCTGTCTGCAGATTGCCAGCCTCGGACCTGCTCTGGTAGCCACAGCATATCAATCACTGTTCAGTTTCTGGCCAATGGTAACCCACAGGAGGGTGATAATGGTGGGGGTGGTGGGGGTGGAGGTGGAGACGGTGGTGGAGGTGGAGATGCAGGTTTTTGTGGAGGTGGAGATTGTGGTGGAGATTGTGTTGGAGATGGAGATGCAGGTTGTTGTGGAGGTGGAGGAGGTGGAGATTGTGTTGGAGGTTGTTGTGAGGTGGGGATGGTGGAGGTGATGGAGGTGGTTGTGGTGGTGGTGGTGTGGTTGGGGGGTGTGGTGGTGGTGGGGATAGTGGTGGGTGGTGGCCGGGTGGTGGAGGTGGTGGGGGTGGTGGGGAGTGGTTGTTGTGGTGGTGGGGGCAGGGGCGTGTGGGGTGTGAGGTCGCGTGGTGGTGGGGGTTGGTGAGATGGTGGGGGGAGTAGGTCGGGTGGGGGGGGAAGGGTGGGTATGCAATAATGGTTGAATGAGGAGGAGGGAGATGGTGAGATCTTCTCTTGTTGGAGACGGTCATTGCCTGGCACTTGTGTGGGGTGAATGTTACTTACCCCTGACGGGGAGGGAAATCTGCCATCCTTACTCGGTCTGGCCTGCATAAGGCTCCACAGACAGACAGACAGACAGACACACACACACACAGCAACCTGGTTTGAGTGTGAAATCTCCCCACAGGTCACTCATTTCTCACCAACAACCATTCACATCATCATGGGGAGAATTTACCAACTGCTGTTTCCCATCCAACTCCACTACTCCATCCCACCCCCCCCACTCCGCCCCCCCCCACCCCACCACCCAAAAATACCACCCTACATGATTACATTCTCAAGCTACCTATATGTGCTTCTGTAGGTTTAGTAGGAAATGTGGAGGAGCCAAGTATTTGGGTCAGGGATCAATGTCCCTATTCTAACTTTATTATGACTTATCTATCAATGTTCTGATTATAGGTTGCTCCCCCAGATTACCTATGCCTAACAGTCATCAGCCAAAAACCTTCCCACTGTTGACTAGAGAAGGGAAAAAGACCAATAACTGTGTACAGACTAAGTTCTCAGGTCTTAACAGGGCACCGGTATGTTGTTATCACTTCGGTAGGGCAACTCCTTGGTGGCGTCATTTTCGCAGGGCACTGCACCTCGTCTTCGATCATAGTTATTGTGAGTCCATTCAGTGGGGGCAGCTCGACATTTTCCCACTCCTCTGTTTCTGTATTGAGAGGTTGATCACAACTCATTCGAGTCACCATTTGTCGTACCATCAGTCTAGTTACGAGAGATCTCAGAACAGGCAAAAAACAGCAAGTCATTAATCCCACAATGAGTAGTATAACTACTGGTATAATTCCTGCTCTAGCAAGCCATGCTCCCCATTTCCCTAGCGTACTGTCTAACCAGTCCCAAATCTCATAACCGAACCCAGCATTCTCATGTATTTCTTTTTTCAGGCTTTGTAGCTGAGCCATGGCTTTGGTAAATGATCCTTCTGAGTTGGTGTTATTGGGGATAAACGTGCAGCATTGCCTTCCAAACATGACACACACACACCCTTTCTCCGCTAGCAACCAGTCTAGCGCTTGCCGATTTTGCCAGACCATTCTGCTAGTTGCATCTAATTGCTCACCTAGTGCAGCAAGAGCATCATTAGTGCAGTTGATAAATCTCTGTTGATTGTAATAAATGTAATTAATCCATTCAGTGTTTTTGTTGGGAGTGACCCAAACCAGGATCGACTCAAACCCTGCAGCTACTTCATTCCTGGCTTTAAATTCTCCTTGCTGCTACTACAAATATTCTCTCACAACACCTGCAATGTTATGCAAACATCAGGAGGAATTGTATAATTTGCATAAGGTAAAATCGATGAAGTATAAAAAAAACACAAAACATAGTGGGGCGGGGGCGGGATTATAGTTTTCTCGGGGAGGGGGGAAATAAATAATTATAATTTGGAAGGGGATAATTTTAAAATATCGAAAAGTCATGAACAACTATGCAGAAAGTAAAACAGAACACATTGTGTATTATGACAGGCGACCAGCACAGTACAATTTATTTCGTTCATGTTGCACGCAATTCATGGCACTTTCTTTTCGACGTTTGCATAATTTTAGGGGCTGAATGATATGAGGGTTGATTTTGTTTCAGCACCCAGAGTCTTTATTGGGTGACACGGTGACATGATGGTTCACACTGCTGCACAAAGTTCCAGAGTCCCAGTTTGTAACTCATTGTTTGTGTTATTGTCTGTATCCAGTCTGTACATTCTCCCCGGCTCTGTTGGTTTCCTCTCTGTGCACTGGTTCCCGAATATTGTCTAACAATGTGCCGGGTAGGTTATTGGCAATGCTAAATTGCCCCTCAGTGTGTCGGGCGCATATACCAGAGGGATTAGTGGGGAAATATGTAGGTTTAGGAAGACATGACCCAAGGTGGGAGAGTGATCGGTGCTGAGTCGAAGGGCCGATTGGCCCTATGGCACAGTAGGATTTCTATGACAATTACATTTGTGTTTGTAATTTGTCAGGGTTTGTATTAGTTCAGGTTCTGTCGTAGTTTACGGCCAAGAGTTGTTTAGATTTTCAGTTTCTTTTGTTATTCTGGGTGAGGGCCGCATTTTTCAAGCCCACGTTGTCTTCAAGAAATGTTTTCATTTCAAGTTCCGGCTTAGTGTTATGGCTGGCACCAGATTCAGATAGATTATCCTTTTGAACATCAATATTATTCTTCAAGCATTCATCAATTTTGCTGTTCTTATTCATCACAAGGCAGATCTTTATTCAAAACGCATGTTGTTATCGACATCTCTGTGCATTTTCAGGTCAAAATTATGGCAATGGCATGTGTGAGTTTGGAGCATTGAATTCATTTTGTAGCATGCAGTAGTTTCAGAGAGTTTCAGGATCCTTAATCGTTTCATTTCCTTTTCTTCAACTCTGTAACTTTATTAGTTTCTGAGCCTGCATTAGTTCCAAGATGTGAACATTGGACGCAGCAACTGATCTCCTTGCCATTTGATGAGAGGCATCGTGTTCAAATCTTATTCCCAGCTTGAAAACCGAGGATGCAGCTTTCACAATCCGAGCAGACAGATTGCGATTTTAAAATTATAATTCTGTGAACATGAATCAATCACAACCGGTAGGAACTTCATCATCCTTTGGTCACAATGGGCTGAACTATAATTTGATAGCTGCCCAGTTCCCAATCCAAGGACAATGCCGTTTTGGACACAAATGCTGGCCTCGTTCTTGAAGCTCATTTCGAGTGAAAAAAATAAATACAATGCACAGCAAAATAAAAATATAAAATAAAAGTACAAGTTGCAGTCAAGGTAAGGAGATGGAAATGATTTGAACCTCTGTTGTATGTTACTAAGAGTTTTGGACGTGTGCTGTTCAGAAACACACCTCAAGTGTATTTCCAGATATCTCTGGAAAGGCGAAGATAAAAGATTGATATTATTGGATAATTTGTTTTAAATATTTGTGTACTGTATGAAACTTTTTACAAATGCTGAGAGAGAATGCAAACGGAAAATGTTGAGGGATAATTCTGCCCATTACTTTAAAATTCAAATCACCTGAAGGATAGTCCTATGGCCAGTATTTCTGTCAGGTGATGTCTTCCGTGAGATCTCCATCATGATGTGTGAATGAAGCCTTTTTAGGATGAGGGGCACGAGATTCAGATGGGATTTGGAAATAAAACAACTTCTTCACTCAAAATGTAATGGGAATCCAGAATGTAGTGCCTGGGAACGTGGATGAGGTCATAAAACTTCCAAGCTCAAAACGGATTTGAATGGGCTTGAATTATCCTAATATTCAATGATATGGGCCGAGTGCAGAGAAATAAGATTACTGTGCCATTAGTGATCGATATTTACAGTGCAGACATGATTGCCTGAAGGCCCGTTTCTTCACAGAATGCATCGATGTCTCTACCATAACTTTTTTTCATGGTTTCTTTTTGTGATAATGCAGGAGTGTCGAAAGCGGAATGAGAAACCAGATCTGCACAATAATCGGTGATCAGCACAGTGAGTTTTATTGATATGTTTTATAATTCTGAAATGCAGAGGTCTGTTGCAGCCACAATGAAAAGATGGCCGATTTGAAGCTGGCTGTTTAGGAAACTATTACCATTCAGATATTTCTTCCAGAACATGCTGGATCAGTGCAGCAGTATTGGCCGTTGTGACACAGATTGGATACTGGTTGAAACTGGTTCAGTGCGCAGGGCTAATACTGGCCAACCCCACTGTTGTGGAGCCTCCTTCCCCAGATAGTAGATGAATTGCCAACCCGTGCTCATGATTGGGTGAGTCACTGCTGCAAGACATAGATCGAATTTATTGTCATTGGGAATGATTTGCGTTGATATTTTGGACTTCCTCCACGGGTTGTGCACCTGTTGTATTCTCTTCGTTGGGCCTTCAGGAGGTAATGATTTCAAATTAGATATATCTGCTTTTGCTCACAGCAGGCGTATGACAGTCTCTTCACTGAGGCATTGATGCATTGCCGTGTAGTTAATTGTACAATGAGCGATATCAGAGCAACTTGGGTTGTATATCGAGCCTAACAGTGATGGTTCAAAATATTTCGTGGATTCCTCGATGGTTGTATTAGTTCCGTTATGGATCAATCACATTTGACAGGTTAAACAGAGAAAGGTTGGGGAATGTCAGGGGCTTAGTGGAGGTGTTGGGGGAAAGAGACAGAGGCTCTGGGAGTAGGGCGTGTCTTCCTGCCGTGTTGGATTCCCTGTGGATCCTGCTTGCAGCATTCCCAGTCTTTCTTTGTCCTTTCCATCGTGAAGCACTCGGGAGGCAGAGATAGCTGAAATTCGAATTCCAGAGCCTGGGGGAAAGTCTTGTTCTCAATCCCAGAGTCCTGCTTATGATTTTAGATAGGACGCTTGGATTTGTGGATGTGGATGACAAAGATTGTTCTGTTTAACTGGGAAGAGGAATGGGGATTTGTTCTTTCTATCTGCGGAATAATGCAGCCTCGGTGACTAGGCTCCTCTTCAAGGACTAAATCTCAGGAGAACTTTTACATTCGCTTCATTCCCGAACAGGATTTAAGTGGCTGAGTTCAATGGTTCAATAACATGAGCAGCAGCCACTTTAGGATGGAGTTGTGGATTTTCTTGCCCGGCCCTCTCTCATTTCTTTTTTTTTGATTGTGAGTTTGATTTTGAAATTCTGACAGAAACTGAGAGAGAGCATTTCAGTCTAGATTCATCTTGAGATAGACAACCAAAGCAGAGACCAGGACAGGTTATTGAGAGACAGAAAGTGAAATGGGCTATTGGATAGATGTAGATCCGGAGGAGTGTGTAAAAGACGGAGAGGGAGAAACAGAGCCGGGAGAGGGGGGGGGTGGTGGAGGGGAGGTGACTGAGAGAAGTATGAACTTCGTTGGGGCTTCCTGTGTTTATTCACTTGCCTGTCTCTGGAGTAAAGTTCTTCCAATGTTTTGATGTGTTTAATAAATTCAAAATTGGGACAGTCAGGAGGCGTTTGGAAGTTCATTGCATTTGAAGTGTGATCCTGTTTTGTAGTAATGAGGATGCGAAAATGAGTGTTTCCCCCACTCCCAGTGACGCTGTGAACTTTAGGAAGTTTTGGGATCTTGTTGTGTCTTTTATTGTTTTAAAACAGCTTTTGTTTGGTTTAAACAAATTTCACCTTTTTTCTCCCTCTCTTCCTGTCTTCCAAGGAGAATTGACAATGGAAAGAATGAATATTTTTTGCCGTGAAGAATCTTTGGGCAGGAGCTATAACCTGAGAGAAAAACATTAATAAAGTTCCACCTTTTTTATCATTCATTTCCATACACAGACTTGTGGGGTTTTATCACAGAAATGTAGTGGTCTGTTTGTCAGCGGAAAGGAGCATTCCGAGTGATTCTTACTCCAAAGTATTCCCACAGATTTCAATCCCTCCCGTGAAGCTCTGTCTGTGTAACTCCCCCATCCTCAGAACTGCTTTCCACGTCTTTCCAATCCTGGTCTCTCAACGTCACAGAGAGAAAGGGCAGAGAGAGAGAAAACAAAAGACAAAGAGAAAGAGGAAAAGTACAGAGAGAGAAAAAGAAAGAACGGAGACGAAGAGAGAAAACGAAAACGGCGGGGAGAGATAGACTGAGTGAATAGACACAGTGAAAACAAAGATGAAGAGAAAGATAAACAGAACGGGAAAGACAGAGAAAGAACAGAGACGGAAAGAAAAGAGAGAGGAAAGATTCCGAAGTAAAGATTGAGTGATTAAAATTTGAGAGATGACAAGGTAAACACAGACAGAGATTGAGAGGAGGCTGCAAACAAAGAGAAAAAGTAGAGGTGGGAAGAGGTGCTGACAGAAATGGAACAGTTCCATACACACCAATATACGGTCCTCCCTCGGTGATCTCTCAAACTCCTTCCATCCCCTTCTCCCATGGAGGGGGAGAGAGATCTAGGGCCAGGGGCTTTGTGCTGGGTAAAGGGGGGTTTAAAATATCAGTGCAAACACACACACACACACACACACACACAAAGACAGAGATAACCTGATACTTACTATTCCAGAGCTAATAAATAGAACAATCGATCCCAGACGATGTTATACCTTCACTCGGCCAAGTAAACTGCCCACACCTCCCCAAGCAACCCCCATCCAACCACATCTCCTGCACTTCACCTGAACCCAGCCATTCCAGGAATGGCCCAGTCCAACATCAACCTCCCTCTGAGGTGTGGGTGGGGTAGGTGAGTTGTGTGTATGTGCGTTACTGAGCAGCAGTCAAATAGTTTATCCAAAGTCTCTCTCTCCCTCTCTCTCTCTATTTCTCTCTGCCTCTCTTTTCACTGGGGGGACGAGGGGAAAATGGATTTAAAGTAACCAGCAGCCCTGCCCGGACAGAGATGATGTGATGATGTGAAGATGTCCGTGTTGCACTGGGGTAAACACATTAAGGCGTTTCACAACATCAGTTTATAAATTGAGTTTGTGTCTTTATTTGCCGTGTTTAAGAACTGAAATCCATTCACGTGACCAAGGAGCAGCAGTCCGGAAGCTTATGACTTTTACTACAAATACATCTGTTGGAATTTAAGCTGGTGTTGTGAGACTTCTTACTGTCCAGAGAGAGAGAGGCCAGGTCTGACAATGGATTGTAAAACTTGCTCATCCAAGACTCCATGGGCTGCAGGTTTTGCTGATTCTTGCAAAGTTCCCTTTTTGCTTCAGTTGCCTGAACTCAAACACTTTCTTGCAAAATTCTTTGTTGCTGCATTTACCTTTCCACTTCTTATTTCCAAACCAATCTCAATTGTTTCCTGTGTGTGTGGATATGTGTGCTCTGTGCTTAATGTTTAATGCGTCCCCACAGATCAGGACTGCAAAAAAACCTTTAAGCTTTTTTTGAAAGCAGAAATACTGAATTGGGGAGGAGAGGGAGAGAATGAAAGTGAAGTTTCTGTCAGTTAAATGGTGTCAATGTGTCTTTAACCAGCAGCTCTGCAGAGAGAGAGAGAGATGCTGAATTATAAACTCTCTGGGAACTGTACTCAAGGACGCAGACACATATACACACAGACAGACTTCAGTTCCTGTTTATTGAAACAACCAGGCTGATGTCTGAAGCTAATCCCTGCACCGCCCCCCCCCCACTCCACGCCTCTTAAAAATGTACTGCATTCATGAAGTATGTGAGGGTTACAATACATAACTTCCTGTTCATGTGATCCAGTTCAGTTTGTTAGAATACAGTGTGTGACCCTCTGAAAGAGTTGACAAATTAGTTAGATTTCTACTCTTCATTTCCTATCAAACATTCTCCAGTGTGTTGGGTTGCAGATCGAACTGGGCACGGACAAGACAACAACAGAACAACCAGAGTGAACCCTGCCTCCTCCTCCAGCCACCCCTATCCTGGATCGACAGATGACAGTTTATACCAGGGCCTGGAGCAAGCTCAGGGGAAATACAAAGAACAAAGAACAAAACCCCATGGGAAACAAGCTCTCCGGCCCAACGAGCCCGCACCGCCACCTAACGTCCCACTCCTACCCGTGATCCCTGTCTATGTATACAGACCTATGCATTGGAACCAAATTTGAGAGAATTTAGGGAGAATTTGTGCTGCCAATCAGCCTAAGAGCACACCTTTGGGATGTGAGAGGAAACCGGAGCACCTGGAGAAAATCTATGCAAGCACGGGGAGAATGCGCAAACTCCCACAGACACAGGCCCAAATCCATGTATCTGCACAGCACAGCGATAGTCACTGAGCTGTCGTGTTACCCATCAACTGGCCCAAATCAAGCGTTCACTAACGATGTGAAGCACTAGGCTACTCTCGAAAAAGCCAAGAGCAGCCCAGACATTTGACACAAGATCTCAAAGGAAAAATAAACATTGCCAGGCCTGTGGGAAAGAATCCCAAAGAAGAGTAATGCCAGCCACACCTATGACACTGAAACTCAAAGGACAGAGTGAACCCAGCCAGACTTCTAACACTGACTGTCAAAGGACACAATGAACCAGCCAGGCCTGTGACACTGAATCTTAAAGAACTAAGTGAATCCAGCTAGCTCTGTGACACTGAAGTTCAACACATGCAGTAAACACAGCCAGGTCTGTGAGACTGAATTTGAAAGGACACAGTGAAAGCAGCCAAGCTTGTGGCATTGAATCTCAGTGGACATAGCAAACCCAGAGAGGCCTGTGACACAACATTCAAACATAGTCAGGCCTGTGGCATGAACTCTGTAGGACAGTGCGACCCCAGCCAAGGGTGTGACACTGAATCTCAAAGGGCAGAGTGAACCCAGTGAAGCCCCTGACTCTGATTCTCAAAAAACAAAGTCAGTCTTGTCTGCTCTACGATGCTAAGTTCAAACGACAGTTCGAAAACAACCAGGGCTGTCACACTGACTCTCAAAGGGCAGAGTGAACGCAGCGAGGCCTGTGACATTGAATTTCAAGCTACAAAGTGAAACTAGTAAGGACCAAGATTCTGAATCTCAAACGACACACTGAATCCAGCCAAGTCTGCCATACTGTAATGACATACTGGAAGGGGCATAAACGCGATGGGTCGTGAGAGGACTGCTGTTGGACCTTTTTCGAGAGTATCCTACTGCTTCACATCGTTAGTGTATGTTTCACCTGGACCATCTGATGGGCAACACGACAGCTCAGTGACTATCGCTGTGCTGTGCAGATACATGGATTTGGGCCTGTGTCTGTGGGAGTTTGCACATTCTCCCCGTGTTGGCGTAGGTTTTCTCCGGGAGCTCCGGTTTCCTCCCACATCCCAAAGATGTGCTCTTAGGCTAATTGGCAAAACAAATTCTCCCTAAATTGTCTCAAATTTGGTTTTTAATCCATAGATCTATAAACATGGACAGGGATCGCGGGTAGAAGTGGGAACATCGAGTTGGCGGCGCGGGCTCGTTGGGCCGAAGGGTCTGTTTCCCATGCTGCTTTGTTCTTTGTTCTTTGTTCTTTGACAGGGTGAACTCAGTCAGGCATGTGACACTGAATGTCAACGGACAAAAAGATCCCGAACAGGTATTTGACACTGAATCTCAAATAACTGTTCAAACACAGCAGATCTGTCACACTGAGTCTCAAAGGATAGAACGAACCCAGCAAGGCCTGTGACACCGAATCTCAAAAGAAACAGTGAACCCAGCAAGGCCTGTGACACCGAATCTCAAAAGAAACAGTGAACCCAGCAAGGCCTGTGACACTGAATCTCAAAGGAAACCGGGAAACCAGATATCCCTCTGACACTGAATCTCAAAGAACAAAGTGAATCCAGCCGGTGCTATGGCAGTGAATCGAAAATAACAGAATGAATCAGCCAGGTGTGTGACACTGAATCTCTGAGGAATCATATTGGTACATCTTTTTGAAGATATGTATGTGTATAGTTCTGGCCACTTATTTACAGGAAGCATACTATTAAAGTAGAAAGAGGGCAGAAGGGTAGGATGCTACCGGGGCTTGATGGATTGACTTATAAGGAAAAGCTGGTTGGACTAAAACTCTTTATTCTCTGCAGGGTAGAAGGCTGAGGGGTGATCTTCTCGAAGTCTATAAAATAATGAGTCCATAGATCTTTTCCCAAAGGTAGGGAAATTTAAATCGAAAGGGAGTAGTTTTAGGTGAGAGGAGGGAGATGCAAAATTGTCCAGAGGGACTTTTTTTTGTTAAACACAGAGATTAGTGAATGTCTCGAACAAGCTGCTAGAGATAGTACTAAATGGTACAATTTTGTTTTTTAAAAAGCACTTAGACAACTACATGGATAAATGGGGACAGAGGGATATGGGCCAAATGCTGGCAATTGAGACTCGCTCAACTGTTTGGAATGAACGGCGGCTTGGACAAATTGGACTGAAAGGCCTTTTTCATGCTGTAAACCTCTATTACTGGTAAATCCAGCCATACCTGTGACATTGAATCTCAAAGGACAGAGTGAATCCAGCCAGGCCCGTGGCACTGAAACTGAAAGGACAGATTAATCCTTGCGAGCCCTATGACACTGAATCGCAAAGGACAAATGATATCCAGCTAGGTCTGTGACATTGAATATGAAAAGACACACTGATCCCAACCAGGCCTGTTACACTGAATCTCAAAGGAGACAGTGGACCAAGCCAAGCCTATGACACTGAATCTCAACAGAATGAACCCTGAGCAAAATTTCTAATTTTTGTCTTCAATATCAGGAAATTCACTTGATGATTCAGAAGCAGTATACTTTTAAAATATTTTAATTATATAGCTGGTTGCTATCAATATTTATCCCACGTGTAAACACCATTCCGAATTATCTCCACTTTCACAAAAACCGTTGTTTTAAACATTTACCAATAAGTCACATGTGTATCCACCAACTGCAAAAACTGAACAAATCTCATTAACCGGTCAACAATAATTAGTGAATTTTGCAAACATGGGCAAACTCAATGATCATAAAATAATTCCAAGCAATTTAAAATAACCTCCCAACAATTGGTACTCAGTCTGTCGTGAAACTGACATGCGAGTAATGGTTTGAGAACAAACCACTCTTTGACCAATCATTTGTTAACTGACTGAATTCATTGATGGAACCTTATTGGTGTTCCACAGGCTGATAAATACCAATGCACATCTCCATAGAACATTCTACATCCGGACTTTCAATTAAGTCCATAATTTCAGACAACATACAGAACTTATGCGACAGAAGGTGGTAACCTTGCACACGATTCAAAAGGAGGCTGTTTACCTCAGGATCCAACGTGAATGTATTGTTGTATTTCTTCGAGTATCACCAGCTTTCAGCGTGCTGCTCCTTCATCAGTGAGTGACGAAAGAGCAGAGCTCTGAATGCTACTGGTACGAAATAAACCTGTTGGAACTTAAGCTATTGTTGTGAGACTTCTTACTGAGCCTAACCCAGTCCAACGCCGACATCTCCACAACGTATTCAGGAAGTAAATGGCAGAAAGATAGATTGATTTGTACAAAGGAATTAAACCATTCCAAAACAGTGCAAAGATGGGCAGGTTAGGTCGGTTACTATTTGTCCCTTAGTGTACCAAATATATAAATTTGGCCTTTAGTGGGATGTTTCTGTGACTTTACGGGATAAGGCACGAGGAAGATGCTCTGTTGGAGAGCCAGCTCTGGCTCGATGTGTCCAATGACCTTCTGCTGCAAAATAGGGATGCCTTGGTTCAATGACTGAATGTTAAACTGTGAGGGCTGGTATTGGACTTAATACATATATGTGGGGATTTTACTTGATGTTGAGGTAAATAAGACTCTTCAGGAAGACATTTAGACACTGATCAAACAGTCAAAAAACAAATATATTTTTGTTTCGAGATGTGAGACTTGAGAAATTTGAATTAGAAAAATATGTTCGGCAGGCTGATGCTGCCAAATAGAAAGATGAATGCTAATGATATCAAAAAGCAACCAATGCTTGCTAATTCAACCTTCATAACCTGACTCGATAAATGCAGTGCTACTTAAATAACCTGCACGTGGTAGAATAATGAGTCTCCACCCTGGATAATATATCAATGTCCAAAGCTCTAATTTCCATGCCACCCAGTACTTGCTTAAGACTTTACCTCTTAACAAAGTGGCTATAGTGCTTAACTCGCCCCCTTAGGAATAAAGGACGTCATACAAAGAACAATGAAGATCAAAGAACAAAACAGCACAGGAAACAGGCCCTTCAGCTCAACGAGCCCACGCTGCCACCCCGATGTTCCCACCTGTGCCTGCGATCCCTGTCTATGTTTATAGATCTATGGATTGAAAACCAAACTTGAGCCAAGTTAGGGAGAATTTGTTTCGCCAATTAGCCTAAGAGCACATCTTTGGGATGTGGGAGGAAACCAGAGCACCCGGAGAAAACCGACGCAAACACGGGGAGAATGCACAAACTCCCACAGACACAGGCTGTTTACTCTATCTATACCCCTCAAAATCTTGTACACCTCTATTAGATCTAGAACATAGAACATAGAACATTACAGCGCAGTACAGTCCCTTCAGCCTTCGATGTTGCGCCGGCCAGTGGACCCTCTAACCTAAACTGCTCCAATATCATCCATATGCCTATCTACCAAACATTTGAATGTCCCCAAAGTAGGCGAGTCCACAACTGCTGCTGGCAGGGCATTCCACGCCCTCACCACCCTCTGTGTAAAGAACCTACCTCTGACATCCGTCCTATAACTACCACCTCTTAATTTAAAGTTATGTCCCCTCGTGTTGGTCATCACCATCCGAGGAAAAAAGCTCTCACTATCCACCCTATCCAATCCCTTGATCATCTTATACGCCTCAATTAGTTCACCGCGTAACCTTCTTCTCTCTAATGAAAATAACCTCAGGTCCCTCAGCCTTTCCTCATAAGGCCTTACCACCATACCAGGCAACATCCTGGTAAACCTCCTCTGCACCCTTTCCAATGCTTCCACATCTTTCTTATAATGCGGCGACCAGAACTGTACGCAATACTCCAAGTGCGGCCGCACCAGAGTTTTGTACAGTTGTAACATAACCTCACGCTCCTAAATTCAATCCCTCTACCAATAAAAGCTAACACACCGTACACCTTCTTAACAACTTTATCAACCTGGGTGCCAACTTTCAAAGAGCTATGTACTTGTACCCCAAGATCCCTCTGCTCGACAACACTATTAAGGGTCCTTCCATTAGCCCTATATTTCATATGCCTGTTATTCCTACCAAAGTGAATCACCTGACACTTATCCGTATTGAATTCCATTTGCCACCTCACGGCCCAGCTCTGCAACCTATCTATGTCCCTCTGCAAACTGTAACATCCATCCTCGCTGTCTACAACTCCCCCCACTTTGGTATCGTCAGCAAATTTACTAATCCAAACCTCTACACCCTCATCTAGGTCATTTATAAAAATGACAAACAGCAGTGGCCCTAAAACAGATCTTTGAGGTACACCACTTGTAACTGCACTCCAGGTCTCCTCTAAGTCTACGCCTTTCTAAGGAAAACAGTCCCAATTTGCCTAACCTCTCCTCGTAACTCAGACCTTCCATACCAGGCAGCATCCTGGTAAACCTCCTGTGCACTCTCTCCAGACTCTCCACATCCTTCCGGTAGTAGGGCGACCAGGACTGGACGTAGTATTCCAAATGAGCTCTAACCAACTTTTTATACTCATGGATATCAATGCAACGAAATGACCCGTGTGGAAATCACCATGTGTCTATTGTTCTATCATTTCGTAGACTGAAAGCATGTTTGGTAAATGAAACACATTGAAACTGATCAAAAACAGTAATGTTATTTCAACTAAAGGAGGAGCTGTACCCATTATACCAAGATCGTATCTACTCTGCTCTCAACGCTATAAATGAACTTGTGCACCCGGTCTGCTGTGCTCACGGGGTAAGCACTGAGGTATAATAGATATGGAGCTGAATGGTGAACCCAATGCATCTAAGCGTGTCAAAGTTCTAAGTGTTGTCTATTGATTTATGCAGCCCAGACAATCGTTTTAATCGCACACCATTGTTTTCAATGTTCTTAAATATAAGTGACATTTCATAGGGTTTTGCGACTTGCAATTCCTGGAATCTCCATATAACCAGGAACGTTTGCAGATGTCATTCTGTCCTATGCTGCTGGTGAATTCATAAACGTATTTAGAACATAGAACGTAGAACATTACAGCACAGAACAGGCCCTTCGGCCTTCGATGTTGTGCCGACCAAAATAAAAAGCAATGCCCCTCCAAACTAAACCATTCCCTTCTCTTCCATATACTTATCAATTAACCTCTTAAACGCCACCAAACTTGGCGCATCTACAACAGCTGCAGGCAGGGCATTCCACTCCCTAATCACTCTTTGAGTAAAGAACCTACCTCTGATATCCGTCCTATAACTCATACCCCTTAATTTAAAGCTGTGTCCCCTCGTGCTAGCTTTCTCCATCCTAGGAAAAAGGCTATCACTGTCCACCCTATCTAAACCTCTAATCATCTTATATGCTTCAATAAGATCCCCTCTTAGCCGCCTCCTTTCTAACGAAAACAACCTCAAATCCTTCAACCTCTCTTCATAGGACCTGCCCTCCATACCAGGCAACATCCTGGTAAACCTCCTCTGTACCCTCTCCAATGCCTCCACATCTTTCTTATAATGTGGGGACCAGAACTGCACACAATACTCCAAGTGCGGCCGCACTAGTGTTTTGTACAGTTGCAACATGATGCTGCGGCTCCTAAATTCAATCCCCCTACCAATAAAAGCTAAGACTCCATATGCCTTCTTAACAACTTTATCCACTTGACTGCCTACTTTCAGGGATCTATTGACACATACACCAAGATCCTTCTGTTCCTCAACACTATTAAGAGCCCTACCATTAGCCCTATACTCTACACATTTATTGTTCCTGCCAAAGTGCATTACCTCACACTTTTCCACATTAAACTCCATTTGCCACCTCTCGGCCCAGCTCTGCAACTTGTCCAAGTCACTCTGTAAACTATAACACCCCTCTTCACTATCTACCACTCCACCAACTTTAGTGTCATCTGCAAATTTACTGATCCATCCCTCAATACCCTCATCCAGATCATTTATAAAAATTACAAACAGCAGGGGCCCCAAAACAGACCCCTGAGGCACACCACTCGTCACCGAACTCCACGATGAATATCTCCCATCAACCACCACCCTCTGTCTTCTATCTGCTAGCCAATTCCTAACCCAATTAGCTAAATCACCCTCTATCCCATACATCTGCATTTTCTGCAGAAGTCTTCCATGGGCCACCTTATCAAAAGCCTTACTAAAGTCCATATATACCACATCAACCGCCTTACCCCCATCCACCTCTTTAGTCACTTTTTCAAAAAACTCAATGAGGTTAGTAAGGCACGACCTACCCTTCACAAAACCATGCTGACTATCCCCAATCAATTCATTTCTCTCTAAATAACTATAAATCCTATCCCTAATAATTCTCTCCAATACCTTGCCCACAACAGAAGTAAGACTCACTGGCCTATAATTCCCTGGAAGGTCTCTCTTCCCTTTCTTAAACAATGGGACCACATTCGCTATCCTCCAGTCCTCCGAAACCACACCCGTAACCAACGTATTTGAAGTTTTACATATCCCAGTGCACTGCCCGACACAAGTTCGAATGTCCAATTGCAATCTGTCAATGTTAAAGTGTAGCAGCGACTAACATGCGAGCAGAGACCTGACCACAAGGCCAGGTGCTTCCTGTCGGTTCAGCAACACAGGAAAGCGCGCAGCGAGTGTTTTAAGGTTGTGCAGACAATGAGCTGTGTCGGGATGACACAGAGTCTAACTCAATACCAATTGTTCAGCTTCTTAGGAATTATTTCTTCCCACATGGAACAAATATGTCTGTGGGCTTCCCTTCTCTAAACGCGCCTCTGTAAATACATTCACTCAAATAACTCGCACTTTGACCATGAAAGTAAAAATATAGTTGTCCAGCCGATAAGAAATATTTCTGAGCGGCAGAGTCGCACCCAACTCTGTCAATTTAAACTTGGCAGAGGCAGCAAAATTACTCAGATATGTAATGGTGCTTCTAAAGTATGTTCAAAAAATAATTAAATTCAAATAGAGAATAACAGTCCTTTTACAGAAACATTTCATCCAAGATTTCCGGATAGAGGTGTTACATAAAAGAAATCAAGTATAAATGGAGCTTTCTGTCTTTCGAGAATATAAAAAAAAAACTTTGGAGGCTGTTCTCAGAACAACGAGCGAAAGATCTGTTTTTACTCGAAAAAAAAACAATCAGATTTTATACATTTGAACTTCTTGCTTGGGTTGCTGCTGGAGTGTTTTTTTTTTCACTTTTCCCTTGTGAAGATGTGAAAATCAGGTTGTGAATACAGGCTGTATTCGGACTCTATAGGAGTCTTAAGTATAAGATTGGATTGGATTTGTCGGTGAGAAAACTCACTCAGATTTTTTTGGCGAAAGTGACTGCATCTAACATGCAATTTATGCATTTTCTCCACATCACAGCAGTCCATTTCCCATGGATTTAATCTGAGAATTTTAACCCTTATTCTCTTCACGGCCTTCAAATGTTCCTTGGGAATTTACGATTGAAATAAGTGGTAAAATAGTGCAAAAATGCCCATATTCCAGTGGAGGCTGAATATAATTTTTCAACCATGTACCATATGCATTTCCTTCACTCGGCTGTGTCTGCGCTGTAAGATATGATGATTCGATGATTTGATGCTGATTTCGTGACTCACTTCCTTATCAAAAATGTAGGCCTCGTTAGCCGCACAGAGCAAGGAGGTGGTGGATATAACTGTCATTGGTATCTTTTATCAAATGGCAATATACGTTTCACACACGGGACCATCGATTAGACAGACGGGAGAAAACATTATTTTCTGAACAAAGAATTCATTCCTGGAGAGTTTGGTATTTCAGAAAGTGTTGGAAGGACAGCCCGGTACCGGTGTACAAAACTCGGTGAATCTTCAAGTCTGATCGCAGTAACCGACAGTCGGGACGATGCTGCGCTCCTTCCTGACTCTAATTGCATTGCAGCTTCTCAACTGTGAGTTATTATTGATTGAAAGCATCCCGATGTCGGTTGAGAGTTCGCTGACTTAATTTTTTAACATGTATCTAGGTATATTGAGCTTTCATAATAAAAATGATGGTGACCGATGTACGGGAAAGTTGATTATTTGAATAATCAATGTCATTTGGAGATAATGGAATATTAATGAACGGCAATTTACAATGAGAAGAGGCGAGTTCAGTGTCTAAAAAACTGGGAGATGAAGAAGTGCTCAGCATATTGAAAACGTATTTGCTTATGCGTTTGGAGTATTGTAACCTACAAAGGGGCCAAGAACAAGCTAGTGGGTTTAGACTGAATTGATTTTATTCCCCTCGGCACAGTCACTTTGGACTAGAGGCCTAACACCTTTGCCGAATATTGACCTGAGTCCACGAGTCTCCAATGAAAATTGTTTTTGATTGCAGTCTACATTCGTATCCAGAATAAATAAATTGGACTTGAAAATCAAAATGGATGCCAAATCTAAATCATGTATTTTTTTCCAGAATGCTTTGGATTCTCCGCTCCTTTCAGGGAAAAAAAGGGTTGTGTTATATTCAAATATCTCCTTCGTTGTTATGTAAGGCGTATTGGAATTGGGAATTTAAGCAGCAGAAGTTTCAGTTGGCCAATAATTTAGATTCCCTGTTTCTTTTAACTTATTTCCTTTCGGATATATTTAGATTGTGGAACATCTGATTAATGCATGTTTTAACTTTCTGCCGAGACTTGCGGCAACCTGAGATTTAAATGCAACATTGAATGGAAATGCCGCACTTGTGCAGGACAACATATTACAGTAAAACCTCCATTCGGGCTACTTGATTTGTGTTGGAACAAATTAGTGCAGTCGCTGTTAGAATCTGCTGAAAAGTTATTTGAGTGGAAGCCAACTCACTGCGTTTAAAAATGCAGGAATTATGGCGAGGATCATCCACACATATTTCTCTTGATGTTTCTCAGTACATTTTTAGTTTAAACCCGTGTAGAGAGTTAACAGACAAATCATTTACAATCGGTGTTTCAGCTTAGAATGTTGGGCAAAGTCTATGAGTAATACAATTTAACACCTTAATATGAATTGCAATTAATAATGTCATTAATTAATTTCATTAATATGAAGAAAATACTTACCTTGTTATGTCGGTAAGGTAATTTGCTAAATGTGTGTGATTTGTTTTGTGACGTTTGCTGCTCAATTTCCTCATATTTCCTATCGCAATATTACCAGAATGTGTTAACTTAATATTTCTGTGCAGTGTTTTTTTTTTAGTTTCTATTTATTTTTATTTCCCAAAAGTATGCCGCGCTTTCATGTTCTTTGTGTCTCATGCTGTTTTCTGTAGCCGATCGAGACTTGTTCTTTCATCTCCTTCCACGGGTTTGTTTCGATAAAAGTCATTGACTTGGTTATTTTCACTCGGTTTCCAACGTGCCTGTTTGGTTAGATTTATTAATCCCGATGTCGCTGAAAATGCTGGTTAACTGATAGAGAAGCGCCCCATTGCTGTTATCAAACACTTGAAAGGACCGAGAGTCCGCGAAGTAAAATCTTAAAAAAAAGGGTGTGGACTTTTCAGTTGCTTGAAAGAACATGTTTTGTAAAGGAAAGCAGAACAAATGTTATTGTGCAATGTAATAAATCTTATGCTCAATCAACTCATCTCATTAAAATTTGATTTGAATCGCTAGTTATAGAACATAGAACATTACATCACAGAACAGGCCCTTCGGCCTTCGATGTTGTGCCGACCAATATAAAAAGCAATGACCCTCCAAACTAAACCATTCCCTTCTATTCCATATACTTATCAACTAACCTCTTAAACGCCACCAAACTTGGCGCATCTACAACTGCTGCAGGCAGGGCATTCCACTCCCGAACCACCCTTTGGGTAAAGAACCTACCTCTGATATCCGTCCTATAACTATCACCCCTTAATTTAAAGCTGTGTCCCCTCGTGCTAGCTTTCTCCATCCTAGGAAAAAGGCTATCACTGTCCACCCTATCTAAACCTCTAATCATCTTATATGTTTCGATCAGGTCCCCTCTTAGCCTCCTCCTTTCTAACGAAAACAACCTCAAATCCCTCAGCCTCTCCTCATAAGACCTGCCCTCCATACCAGGCAACATCCTGGTAAACCTCCTCTGTACCCTCTCCAATGCCTCCACATCTTTCTTATAATGTGGGGACCAGAACTGCACACAATACTCCAAGTGCGGCCGCACTAGAGTTTTGTACAGTTGCAACATGACGTTGCGGCTCCGAAATTCAATCCCTCTACCAATAAAAGCCAAGACTCCATATGCCTTCCTAACAACCTTCCCGACCTGACTGCCTACTTTCAGGGATCTATGCACATACACACCAAGATCCCTCTGTTCATCTAGACTACTAAGAATCCTACCATTTGCCCTATACTCTACACATTTATTATTTCTGCCATAGTGCATTACCTCACACTTTTCCACATTAAACTCCATTTGCCACCTCTCGGCCCAGCTCTGCAACTTGTCCAAGTCCCTCTGCAAACTATAACACCCCTCTTCACTATCTACCACTCCACCGACTTTAGTGTCATCTGCAAATTTACTAATCCATCCTTCAATACCCTCATCCAGATCATTTATAAAAATTACAAACAGCAGGGGCCCCAAAACAGACCCCTGAGGTACACCACTTGTCACCGAACTCCACGATGAATATCTCCCATCAACCACCACCCTCTGTCTTCTATCTGCTAGCCAATTCCTAACCCAATTAGCTAAATCACCCTCTATCCCATACATCTGCATTTTCTGCAGAAGTCTTCCATGGGCCACCTTATCAAACGCCTTACTAAAGTCCATATATACCACATCAACCGCCTTACCCCCATCCACCTCCTTAGTCACTTTTTCAAAAAACTCAATGAGGTTAGTAAGGCACGACCTACCCTTCACAAAACCATGCTGACTATCTCCAATCAATTCATTACTGTCTAAATAACTATAAATCCTATCCCTAATTATTCTCTCCAATACTTTGCCCACAACAGAAGTAAGACTCACTGGCCTATAATTCCCTGGAAGGTCTCTCTTCCCCTTCTTGAACAATGGGACCACATTCGCTATCCTCCAGTCCTCCGGAACCGCACCCGTAACCAACGACGACCTGAAGATCAGAGCCAGAGGCTCTGCAATCTCCTCTCTTGCCTCTCTCGCAGTTATGAAGTGAATATTGAAGTCGTTGACTTGACTTGTAGAGAAGAGTATAATTTGAGCAAAATTGCATTTTTAGTTCATTTGTCTTCAAAAACAATAGCAAGTGAAAAAGAAACTTAAATTTAACATGGAATCAAAATTAGATCCGTTGGTAGGTAGAATTAATTTCTTCACTGGGTCTGTTGTGCAGATAGAAGAGACATGAATTGAAATTCTAGGTGAACAGCGCAGTCTGGGTGTAGATCGCCGCCATTGTCGGAATAGCATACATTGCCGAATGGAATCTCCGTGAATTAAACGCTTGTAGAATTCCAGTAAACGTTCTAATTCCTATAAATAGAATGCGTACACAGCTTTGGGATAGATGCTTCTCAGTGGAAAAGCTGTATGCTCGTCGTCTGGTACATTGAGTTGGCATATGCTTAACAAGTTGAGTTGGAGTACTGGACACAGTTGTAAATGCTGAAAAGTTAAATATTAAATCTAAGTGGGGCCAACATTTTTTCAACTGGCATATTACGCAATATACTTAATATCAGTTGCACCAGCGAAATAATAGGGAAGTGAAAAATCTGACTTCTTCCGCGAATTTGCAGCATGAGTATTTCTGGTTGTTAGTTGAAAAATGAGCTTTAGAAATAAAAACGAAGTTTTCTAAACCATCCTTAACATCAGCTTTGTGTATCAATATCTGGATGCTTCTCAGTCTCTTCCCAACACTCTCAATATCCATTGAGCTTTCTGTTGTTTAAAATGAGCGATGGAAACCTGTTACTCGTTGCAGATTGGCGAATATCACTGTTTCATTGTAAAAATGCTTTGAACCATTTTATAAAGTTAGGTTCGGCCTCCAGACCCCAGAAAAATATCACCCTGTTTCGCGAAGTTAGGACAAGTATCCCCTTATATTCTAAATGTGATATCTTATACCAGACAAATCTAAATTTGGTATGGCCGTACATATGGAAATTATGGTTCTACTAGCAACTCCTAATCTGTTCTTCCTGCTGCGAGCTAAACGGTTCCAGTGTTTAACGGTGTTTTGTAACTACAAATATGATGTTACGTAATTAATTCGACTCGTAACATCGGCATTTATTTATTACGTATTAGATCTCATAATTTGATAAACATTATTGACAGATCGAACACTCAGTCATGGGGAGATATATTTGCTGCTTTACTATTTTGTGCTATCGGCTTTTTTGATCTTTAAATAGGCTCTATTTTACAGTGCCAAACTTCCCATTTCTCCGTTTTCAAAACAAAAATACTCCACATTCAGTCAGGCCGTTGCACTCTTGTTATTATTATGCTATCTCTCGAGAAGTCAATGTCCCTGGCAATGACAACATATATTGGCTGTACCCAGACGTCTTCAGGAATTGAATTCTGAGACTTTTGTTTCTGCTGCTTGGTTGCATTAGATGATGCACTGATGCAAGCACAGTGACATTAAGGATAGAGCTCACACGAGAACGAAGCGACCACAATATCGTCCGAACTCAGCATGTTGGCCGGCTTAGAAGTGAATGGATAATTCAGGGTATTGCCTTAGGCCTATCCTTGTACTTCTAGGCATTCGAAATTTCGGTCTTGGAATGAACTGCCGAATGAGTCTTGGTCATTTGCTGCTGTGTGTCATCCACACAGAACAACATTCCTGGCATTTCCAAAAACCAGGCTGCTGATCAGCACCTTCTATTTCATTGCTTGTTACTGTTGTTAGTGACCTGTTGCAGGAAAAAAGGGGCAGAGCGGAGGGAAATTTAAGAAAGGTGTGTGAGAGAAACTGAGAAAGCCGTGCATGACTGGAACGCGCTGTCAGAGGGGGTGAGGAAAGCAACACATTAGCACCATTTAAGAGGCATCTGGATGGGTACATGAATAAAGAAATAATAGGAAGATACGGACAGAAATAGGACAGCTTGTATTTTTTTTTCTCTTAGTAGGGCATCATGATGGACAGAACTTTAGGGACCGAAGAGCCTGGTCCTGCGCTGCACTTTTTTTTTATTTGTGTTTTTTGAAATGAGTCAACGATTCAGTGGGACAATTACTGAGCGCTGAAAAGTGGAGGAAAAGATAGAAAGTCGGAATGAGTGAACAGGGTCCAGAAATTCCAGTTGGACCATCGGAATTGTGAGCTTTTAGAGTAAATACTGAAATGTTATCCTACAATTCTGGCAATAGGCACAACGTAAGTGGAAGTTGTACGATATTATTTGTGAAGAGTTAATAAGGATAGCTGAGGATTGTCTGCATTGGAAATAAATGACGCACTTGTCCGTATTGTGGACGGTGTTGCAGAGATATTCGAGTAACTTTATCATTGTTACTCTGTGGATCAAGTCATAAATTTCAGCAATCCAGCCGGTGACACGAATCACTGCCCTGTTGATTCTATTATGTAAACTAGGAACTAAAAGTGATTAGAAGGTTTGTCTGATACAAAATATCCTTGTTTGGGAATGTGGTTACTCGTGGTTAAAAATATACAAAAAAAGGGAATGAGACCAGGATATTCACGGTATTTTGAATAAAACTTTTTTTTAACCAACAAGTGCTTGCAAATCGTATAGTGAAGGAATCACTCATTCCCGGTGTTGATTTGTGATCTATGGTTTTGGCAGGTTGATTCATCTCGTGTTTCAACAAAGACTAATTTTCAAAATTTCATTTCAGGCAGACCAGGGAACAGCCAGGCTGATCCATCAGGTAATCGCCCTCCAAGTTCATATCTGATATTTTACTGCACTAATCGATCCAACTGAACGATAAATCTGTGATACAATTTCAGTCTCACTGCGTTGAATGGTTTCCTTCAATATCTGCCCGTCAATTGTGAAGGGAAATGTTCTG
Organism: Sphyrna mokarran; assembly: GCA_024679065.1. Classification (NCBI taxonomy): domain Eukaryota; kingdom Metazoa; phylum Chordata; class Chondrichthyes; order Carcharhiniformes; family Carcharhinidae; genus Sphyrna; species Sphyrna mokarran. Next base: position 1,779,476 of record JAGIQG010000031.1, read on the forward strand.
GCAATGTTCTCCTGAAAAGAAGAAAATGCTGCTCTCTAATTCAGAACGACGTTAAATTAGCTCCTGAGGAGCAGAGTGAGAGGCAAAGTGGTCCCGCTGCTGTTTAGAAATAAATTTTCACTTCCCAGTTCCCAGCCAGCGCTGAAATGCAGGTTCCTTCCACCAGCGGTGGATTAGGGTTGCGCCAAAAACTGGCCTCATTTCACTACCCCGGAATGCTGGAGACTACCTGATGGTTCAATTCAGCTGGTTGCAGTCGAGTCGCCCTGGTTCGATTGTGATGGTAGATATCGAATTCATATTGGAATTGGAAGTCCATTACATTAGTCCAGGCATTATTGCGGACAGTCCTGAGATGCGTGGATTGAATCAATTAAACACCTATCGACATTCCTGCTTGAAGCAGCCGAATGGTGCTTCGAACTATCAACTGATTTGCGGATGTTTCTCACAATCAATCTATATTCCCGCTTCCAATTGCAATGTCTCATATTATCCCAGGATTTGTTGAGATCCTGGACACACATGACATTCGACTTGATTCCTATCTGACCTGTTGCATCTCGCAGCCAATAAATGTTGGTTTATTTGTGTATTTTACAGAGGCGGTGAAGCTGAGACTGGCGAATGGGCAGAGTCGGTGCGCTGGGAGAGTGGAGATTCACTACAGGGGACATTGGGGGACTGTGGATGATCTTGGCTGGGAGCAGAGGGACGCCGATGTTGTGTGTAGGGAGCTGGGCTGCGGGACCGCGCTCTCTGCACCGCGCGGGGCTCACTTTGGGGAAGGATCCGGACCCATTGTGACATATAATGTTCAGTGCGAAGGGAACGAGACCGCTTTGCGGGAATGTCGCTCTGGGACATGGGGTCACTATGACTCTCCGCACTCCTTTGATGCCGGCGTGGTTTGCTCAGGTAAAAAAAAACAAATCTACACACTGCTCTCAGGGAAAGAGCGGATAAAGAATTCCGAGATGGTAAAGACAGTGGAGAACAATTTCAATATTCTGAAAACAGAATTGCTGTTACATTAACGGTTCGATTTAAGTTTATAATAAAGTAACGGTACAGACTGAGCAAAATTACTGAAACTTGAAGCAAAAACTCCTCTCCTTGACATTCTAACCTTCCAAATAGAAATGCTAAAAATCTTGAGGATTTTTGATTACGTTTTGCATCTGGCCTTAATATTGTAGCCACATGTGTACATGGAACCTGAATAAGAGATTATTTGTTAATCACCATTTCGACATATCACGGGTGTGATGTTTTGAATAAAACTTTTTTTAACAAGTGCTTACAAATCGTTTAGTGAAATAATCACTCATCCCCGGTGTTGATTTGTGATGCATGGTTTGAGCAGTTTCAATCATCTCGTGTTCCAGCAAAGATTAATTTTCAAACTTTAATTTCAGGCAGACCAAGGAACAGCCAGGCCGATCCATCAGGTAATCACCCTCCGAGTTCGTATCTGATAATTAACTGCACTAATCCATCCAACTGAATCGTAAATCCCTGAGACAATTTCAGTATCTTTACGTTCAATGGTTTCGTTCAATTTCTTCCTGTCAGATGTGAAGGAAAATGTTCCTGCGATGTGTTCCTGAAAAAAACTTTAATTGCATTATCTGATTCAGAACGATATTAAATTAGTTCCCCAGGAGCAGTGTCGGGGCAAAGTGGTGCCACTGCTGTATAGAAATAAATTTTCACTACGCTAGTTACCAGCCAGCGCTGAAATACAGTGCGATGTTGGAGTCCTTCCACCACCGGTACATTAGGGTTGAGCCAAAATCCGGCCACATTTTACTGCCCCGGGAAGGGCTGGAGATTACCTGAATATCCTTTCAACCGGTTGCAGAAGGCGGCCCTGGTTCGGCAGTAATGGCAGATATCGAATCCATACTAGGATTGTGATTCCACTATAGTAGGCCAGGCAGCATGGTGGACCACAGAACAGGTCAGTCCTGAGTTGTGTGGATTGAGTAAATTAAACACTTATCGGCATTCATGCCTGACGCAGCCGAATAATGCCCCCAACTTCCAACTGATTTACGAATGTTTCCCACTGTCAATCCATATTTCCGCTTCCACTTGCAATGCCTCCTGTTATTCCAGGGTTTGTTGAGATCCTGCACACAATTGGTATTTGACTTGATTGCTATCGGACCTGTTGCATCAGCTAGCCAATAGCTTATTTCTATATCTTACAGAGGCGGTGAAGCTGAGACTGGCGAATGGGCAGAGTCGGTGTGCTGGGAGAGTGGAGATTCTCTATAGAGGACAGTGGGGCACTGTGTATGATTATAACTGGGACGAGCGGGACGCCGATGTTGTGTGTCGGGAGCTGGGCTGCGGGACCGCGCTCTCTGCACCAGGCGGGGCTCACTTTGGGGAAGGATCCGGACCCATTGTAACGTCTAATGTTGAATGCAAAGGAGGAGAGACCGCTCTGCGGAAATGTCGCTCAGCGCCATGGGATCATTACAGCCTTTGGCACTCCGATGATGCCGGCGTAATTTGCTCAGGTAAAAAAAGATGTCTGTCATCTACCCCCTGCTCTCCAGCAAAGGACAGATAACGCATTTTGACACTCTACGCAGTGGTAAAGACAGTAATGAATAACTTCAGTGTTCGTAAAATGGAAACATTTATTTAAATGAACACCAGAATTTAAGTTTATAATAAAGTAACAAAAATGGGAACGATTAACAATTAGCACAATTGTGCACAGTCTTGTTGTCCTTGAGCTGAGCGCTTGCTGTTAGCTATGTTCAGGAGAGAAGTTGTTCACTCTTGGTTTCTCACTGTTCCGTTCCAATCACAATTCAACAAATAATGAAGCATTCCCAGGTCCACACAGAGCAAATCCTGGACAACAATCAGATTTCTGCCGAACATTCAGTTACCTTCATCAGTCCGCAGCGTTTGGTTTATCCTGCTATTTTAACTTAACTTCAAATCACCCGATTCTTAATGCTGATTTGTGTCCAGAAATTGTGCCCTCAGATGAAAACATCCTTCGAAAATCAAAGATACGGTCGGTCTGATCCCGATCCCCCAGCCCTTCGAGTTCACCACCGCCACCCCTTCCCCAATACCTCAACCGATACATCCAAACAGCTGCAGGCAGAGACCGACCTGTCAACAACCACAGTAGGGAAGGGGGGAGGAGAAGTTCTGCGAGGGGAGGGAGGTAAGAGGGATCTCAAAGGAGGTCCGGATGCTGAGATGTCCCGATTCTGCCTGTGCATAGTCAAATTTCGGACATGCTTTCATTGGCTGCTGTGTATGGAAACACAGTTAAGGGGAGTACGGATCATTTGGCATTCCATCAGAATTGGTGGCTGTCTCTGAATTAAATCCGGGTGTCTCGGTCCATGCATTTGACATTTACTGACTACTGATTGCGGAGGCCACAGAGCGCTTATCCAGTCACTGCGGCTACTTTCAGAGCAGCAATCAGTGGCCAGATTGAAGGTTTTTCCAAGACTGGAGTGTGGATGAGGAGGGTCTAGAGGAGGGTCATGCTGACTGGAAACTTCCCTCTATTCTTCCCTCGCCACAAATTCTGCCACAGCTGCTGAATTGTTCCAACATGATCTCATTTTGTGTGAGAGGGGACTGGCTGGATATTCCCTGTCTCTGCAAGTGTGTCGTTTTAACAGCTGTAATGTGAATCCTCTTCTCAAAATGTTTGATATTATTTGGAAACTTATTTCCCTTTCACTCCCCGAACCTGATGAAAGCCAACTGTTCCAACATAATTTCCCTTTGTGTATTTTATCGGGCAAGTTTGCCATTTGAATTTATCAGGTAGAGAAATGAGAAATGTTATTGGGAGAGAGATCCATTCAAATGTGCGGCAGTCGATACTTTCTCCAGAATAAAATGAAAGAAGGTTAGTTATTTTAACATTTAAAGCTGTTGTAGCTTCAGGCAGATTTCACCCACTGTAAACTGAGAAGAGGTGTTATCTAGACTTAGTAACCAGTAGCCTGAGACATTCCCACTGGACTGCTTTCCAGAACAGGAGATCATTTCAAGGATGCAGTTATTGTTCATTTTCATTGCAGATATGAATTGAACAATGGGCTTGAAATTTGAAGCCCAAGCTCCCCCTTCCCCACCCACCCCCCACCTCCGCCCACCCTTCACATTCTAGCCGTCTAAATAGAAATGGTAAAATTCCAGCAGGATTTTTGATTATGTTTTGCACCTTTACGTTTTAATGACCTGTGCACATGAACCCTCAATAAAGTTGGCGTGCAGTTTGCGAATCACCACTTAGACATTCTGGGATCTATGGTTTCATTTCTGAGCTGATGTAATTTCTGAACGTTCATTCTCAACACTTTTTAGCGCCGAGTAACAAATGTAGAATTTTACTTGATGTCTATCAGTTAGAATCTCTCTGGGCAAATAAGTCTTCATATTATTGATTCAGGTCCACCTGTTCCACATTGTGATATTCCCCATCAACAGGCAGTAGGGGGCATTTATATTCAGAATGTATTGGGATAAACCAGCAGTGGCTTCAATTTATGTGCAGACGGGGAAGAAAGTTCCAGAGGAATCTTAATAAGACTGAACACGGCTTCTGGAGAGAACAATAATTGGCACCTATTGAACTTGATGAAACATCTTGGATTATAGAATTTCTTAAAGCAGAAGAAGGACATTCAGGCCGTCGACTCTCCCCAACAGAGCATCCAATCCAGGTCTCACCTCACGTTCTTACTTCGATAATTCCCTTGAACTATTCATTTTTAGATTAAGGGACAACTAAGGGCGACTAATTTCAGAACCAATCATAATAGAATCTAATTAAGCAGGTGCGAATAATGTTTGATAATTACTGTTTTGAGATTTGTTGTTGTTTAGCCCACAGATTTCCAAAACTAGTATCGGGGGCTTTTCCATGCTCCGGCAGGTTGGAGATTCTTAGCGGTATAGAATCTGGTACAGTGTGTGACCTTGACTTGGGGTGGAATGCCGCCAGAGTGGTCTGTGCTGAACTGCAGTGTGGAGTCGCTGTTTCCATTAGAAACGGGGCTTATTTTGGGAAGGGAGCTGGATTTATATGGAACTATAGATTTGAATGTAAAGGAAACGAGACAAGCCTGATGGACTGCCCCCTTGTTCCTGTAAGTCGGTCCAGGTGCACCCACAACAGCGATGTCAGTGTGATCTGTTCGGGTGAGTACAGATTTATGAATATTAATTAAAAATGTTCTTAATATTTCAACAACGGAGGGATGACAGTTCTCTTTCTCTTTAACATGAATATGTCTATCCGAAACTCCTCCACATTTCATTGTCATTTGTTGTAATTTTGGAACAGCATTTCAAAGAATGCTCACTTTTTTTTGCAAATCGGAAATGTTTGCATTTTTATTAATGTTCTGTAGTTAGCAAAACATTATTGGTGACTTAGCGCCCAGCCTCAGAGATTCCTCTGAAATACTTGGTATGACATTCTTTGTGGAGCTGCTAGGTAGTCGTGCTCTGCTTCCCAACCATGATCCCACTGCATGGACAATAGAGGACTGTAACACTGTTTATATTTAAAGAGGATATTGACACAGCAGAATAAATGAAGGGTTTTGAATTTCAATTACCTTTTATCGAAGGAAATAATTGGATGAGATCAATAACAACATTGCAATTGCATATTTTACATCCAGCAAAGCGTGGAAAATTATACTCATGTATATTGGAGATTTCAGATTTCATGGAAAACGCCTCAATAATGTGCATTATTTTCAGAATATTGCAATAGCTTTTCCAACGACATTTACTTGCCGAATTTCCAAATGTTGTCTAATTATGGAAGTACATCTACTATTTTAGGCTCAGATTCTTGCTCCACAGGATGTTGTTTCAAAATTGCATCGCAATGAAATGCTTAAACACTGTGTAGTTTATTTCAAATATATTATGGACCTTCTCCAAACACACTACATTCGGCCAATAGCACGTGAACTTTTCTGTTCAGAATGGACTGTTCGCTTTAGGTTGACTTACCTTCCTACAAGCATCACATATTATGTCAATTAGTTCCGAATGTTCATTTATCAATCATAGAAATTTTTTGTTGGTGTGATATGTTTTCTCCCTTACAAAAAAAACTGACATTCATTTCCTCTAATTTCAATAAACTATTTGAGTCTATATTTGTACCTAAAACAGGAAACCATGGGCCGAGATTGGTTGGTGGAAAGGACAGGTGCTCCGGCCGAGTGGAAGTGCTGCATGGGGAACACTGGGAGACGCTCTGCGATGTGTCTTTCGGTTTAGAAGACGCCAGGGTAGTCTGTGAGCATCTTCAGTGTGGAGAGGTAGAGAAAATCCTGAGAGGTGCAGCCTTTGGGAAGGGCAATGGGACAATGTGGAAGGAAAACTACAACTGTCGCGGGAACGAGTCCCGATTGTGGGAGTGTCCGGTTTCATCCGTGGAAGAGTTTAACTGCTCACATGGAAATGAAGCCAGTGTCATCTGTACGGGTGAGTCCCTAAATCAAGATAATGAAAACATGTGGTGTTGGGAATATTGAGGATAGTTTTACATTTCTCCGCCCAACTGCACCCCATCCTCGATTTCCATTAACATTTATTATTCCTCTATCAATGTATTTGCTTCAGATTCAGAGCAGCCACGCTGGATGTTCAGCATCCTGTCTGACTGTGCTGAGCAGCCTCTCAGCACATCCTTCACCTCTGCACCGGGGGAGCTGGCCTGGTGAAAGATGTAGCAATTTGATTTAATTTGCTGCACTGTATCTACTGTTCTCCATGTCTTTCTTCCCCTAGGCGAAATCTGGTCACTGAGATTGATGAATGGGGGAAGTCGGTGTGATGGGCGAGTGGAGATTTACTACAACCACAGCTGGGGCAGAGTGCAGGACAGCCTCTGGGATCTGAATGACGCTAATGTGACCTGTAGACAGCTGGGCTGCGGCGAAGCGCTAACCGCCTATAACAATTCAAATTTCGGAGAGGGTGAAGGGCCTGTGTGGGTGAATGATGTCCGCTGTGAAGGAAACGAATCGCATCTCCGGATGTGCAGCACATTCATATTGAACCCGCATCGCAGCGACAGTGTCAGCGTAGGGGTTCTGTGCTCAGGTGAATAAACAGGTCACTGTTGCAGAAACATTAGGGGAATTAATGAATCTTGATCAACTGGGAATATACTTCGCTTCTTCTTCGGGAAAATGTAGTTGAAATATTTGACACTGGCGTCAGGATGCAGAACATGACGTCACGAAAAAAAACAGATAGTTGGAATATTATGACAATAACAATTTAATTTAAAAAAAGATTTAACAACTTTATAAATGTCGAAGCAATTTCCCTCAGTAAGTGGAGACCAACGCAACTAAAGGGATTATCGGCAGTGGCCAATAATATGCTTATAATATGTGGGAGGATTACAAGAGCACAGCGAAGGGACAGAGGGGGCAATGTGTAAGAATGAAATTCCATCTTGTGCCCCAGTCACCAAAACTATAAACGTTAGCTAAGTATAAGGAAAGTCTTGTTATATGAAGTATCAGACGTGATGGAAGTCCACACTTTTTCAGTGAATTAGATCAATCAACGCTGGTTATCATACTCGTGTGGGGTTGTCGGGGTAAACATGGTGAAGCGGTGGGTAGCGATGGAGTGTATAAGTTTCAGTGAACATGACCATGATATTTTGAAGGTAATTTGTATTGATGGAAGATCAACCAATGTAAATAAAATCGTTTACTGATGAGCCAAAAGTAAGGCTTACATCAATACAACAATCGAGATATTCTGAAATTTCTCAAATTGTCAGGATTAGTGCTGCTTTTGGTCACCAAGGGGGAAGGGGAGGGAATTGGGGAGGGAGAAAGGCAAAAGTGCGGGTTGGAGCGTGCGTTGGTCGTTGTCGGTGAGTTGGAAGATGCTCAGTTCATTTAGAAATGTTTGGATTGCATTCATGTGTTTTGGAGCCGCGGTCATTGGGGTAGTTTGGAAATCTACATTATTGACAAAACAAGGAAAGATGAACATTTTAGCAGCAAATTAGGCGAGTTCACAGGAAAGGTCAATGTGTGAAAGGTCAAGTCGCCAGCAGGCTATTTTCAGTATTACTTCTTTGTTCTGATATAGGTGGATGAACTAGTAAGATAAAGTATGCATGGCAAAATGAGGTAGTGAAAAACAAGGGATAACATGCTTGCTTAGACCATTCTGTGTGGAACAACTAATCACCACAGTTGCACAGCTTCTGGTAAAGCAAAACATGCAGCAATGAACGGGTCAGTTCCAATACGAAAATAGCGGGATTGTTTTATTGTCAGAAATACCTAGATATTCTTCAATCTCCAAAACTGTAACTTTAAGTCAGATTTTGTTTTCATAAGCAGAGATGAATTTCTCTGTGAACAGCAATTAAATACAGGTTTTAAGTTGCTTTACATCATGCAATAGTTTGAACTTAACAGTGAGATGATTATGCATCGGAAGTTTAATATGGTACCTCCTCTGTTTTTTCTTTTAGAACACAAGCCGTTAAGACTCTCTGGCGGTGCAAGCCGATGTGCGGGCCGATTGGAGATTTATTACAATGGGACCTGGGGCTCAGTTTGTGATGATTCCTGGGATCTGAAAGACGCTGACGTGGTTTGCAAGCAGCTGGGTTGTGGACATGCATTGCAGCTTCCTCTTCCTGCTTTGTCTGGACCTGACACACAACAGCCAATTTGGTTGGATGAGCTGGAATGCTCCAGGAGTGAATCATTTCTCTGGGAATGTCCCCATGCATTGTGGGGTAACCACGACTGTCATCATAAAGAAGATGTGAAGATCATGTGCTCTGGTAACTGTCCCATTTTCTGCACTTATAACGGAAGCTTCATTCACAAAAGTATGTCCCTAAATTATGGAAAAAAACATTTTTCGATTTTCTTTTGACACAGATGTCTTCCTTCTTATTCTGGAAATAAGTATCACTAAAGTCCTTGTTCCGTCCATTTCGTCGCATTCCCTTCTGTTTCTTTATCCCTTATTTACTTACCTTAGGGTAAGTGAACTGAAAGGGAACATAGAACACAGATCATTACAGCGCAGAACAGGCCCTTCGGCCTTCGATGTTGCGCCGACCAATTAGGAAAAAGCAATGACCCTCTAACCTAACCCATTCCCTTTTCGTCCATAACCTTATCTACTAACCTCTTAAACGCCACCAAACTTGGCGCATCTACAACCGACGCAGACAGGGCATTCCATACCCTTACCACCATCTGGATAAAGAACCTACCTCTGACATCCGTCCTATAACCACCACCCCTTAATTTAAAGCTATGTCCCCTCGTGCTAGCTTTCTCCATCCTAGGAAAAAGGCTATCACTGTCCACCCTATCTAAACCTCTAATCATCTTATATGTTTCAATAAGGTAAACATCAGTTAGATCGTGAATGTCAGGAAAAGGAGTTTGTGGACTGTCTAAAAAATGGTTTTCTGGTCCAGCTTGTGACAGGGACTACGAGGGAGGAGGTAATTTTGGATTTGGTGATGTGCAAAGAGACAGGCTTGATTAGGGAAGTTAAGGTGAAGGAATCCTTCGGGAGCAGTGACCACAACATGACAAAATTTGCCCTGCAGTTTGAGAGCGAGAAATTGTAATCTGATGTAACACTATTACAGTTAAATAAAGGTAACTGTAAAAACATGCGGGAGGATCTGGCCAGAATTGATTGGGACCATCACCCAAAGCTTCCCATTGAAATTCAATGTTTCTTATTCATGGTTATGTCGTTCGATTTCAGATTTTTTGTGATCTTTGCGAAATAATTCTAGCAAACGGTGGCCTCAACTGGCACAACATATGCCATACACTCTGGTTATAGAAGGTATCATCTGGGTATATATCATTTGTTTGACAGAGCACAAAGAGATGAGTTTGGTGAAGGGAAAGCACCGCTGTGAAGGCAGAGTGGAAGTGTTCTACAATGGGACGTGGGGAACAGTGTGCTCAGAAAAGCTGGGTGGAGAAGATGCAGCTGTAATCTGTGAACAGGCTGATTGTGGCCCACCCGTTTTCATTGACTATGGCTCTCGCCGATTCGGAGTAGGATCCGGGCCTATTTGGCTGGATGACATCGAGTGTCTTTCACAAGAGTTGACCCTTCGGCAGTGCCAGGCAGACCCGTGGGGTCAACACAGCTGCACTCATTGGGAAGATGCAGGTGTCGTTTGTTCAGGTAACACAATCAATCACTCTGCTTACAGATGAGATTTGAAATATTGATGCAGCTCATGGAGTCAACATGTTTGTCTTCTCAACAGAGCAAAGGACACCGAAGCAAGAGCAGGACACTGTGAACAGCTGCAAGCGAGAATCAGGTGTTTTCCCAACTTTAATAAAACAGCTACATGATTGAATTCATCTCGTGTGAGACAACAACTCTAATAATTGGTTATGTTTGACAAATTTAGGACAGAGTTTACACTTGTCTGGAGGTAACAACAACTGCTCCGGGAGAGTGGAGATATTGTGCAATGGAGCCTGGGGCACGGTGTGTGATGATTCCTGGGATTTGAACGATGCCAGTGTTGTCTGCAGACAGCTGGGCTGTGGCTCTGCTCTCGAGGCTACAGGAGGCGCCGCTTTTTGGCAGGGTAACGGCTGGATCTGGCTGGATGAGGTGAAGTGCACCGGAACTGAATCATTTCTGTTTGACTGCCCTTCTTCGTCATCAACTCAAGCTGACTGTGATCACAAGGAAGATGCCAGTGTGATTTGCTCTGGTAAGTGCCCCACTGAGAGGTGTGGTTTTGGCGTAGGATGTTGGCCGGTCCATTTTTGCTGAATATAAGTCATGTTTTCAAAGGTCTTTCTGACCAACAATGCAAATAATTGCGCCATTTTTATCATATCATCATCAGGTCCTGATCTATATCCGACTTCTCCGTCCACACCTTCAGGTATGTCTCTGTAATCAATAGCAGTCATCATTATGGCTAATTTTACGTTTGGGTAAACGATTGTCAGACATGAGCGTTGTCTTAATTTTGTCAATTTTTTGCGACAATTGGAATGTTTGACAACCATGCAAATTAATAAAAAGCGTTGCGGATCTTTTGTCTGATAAAAGTCCTATGAATCTTTCATCAAGGACATGAAGATGGGAGCACCTCCATCCCTCTGAGGATCTGCATATCACTCGGTGTCCTGTTGATCTGTGAATTCATTGCTCTTTTGGCAGTAATGCAGAGGAGATCATCAATAAAAGGTGAGGCTTGAATCATATCCCTGAACGCAAGCTGAGTCATTGACGTTGCTTCACACATCCAGGGGTCCCTGTTCTCTGTCCCTTTGACAGAATGATCACGCTGTGTTTCAGAAACAAATGAACTGAGCATTGGCCACTAATTCTTTTCAAGCCACAAGATAAGCAATATATGACATATAAACGAAGGAGTCATCGACATTCATATTCCTACTTTATCCGCCTGTAGATGAGATATGAAATTGGATTCGTTTTTGTAGCGATAGATAATAATAGAACAAAATCAGTGAAGCAAACTCTGATGGCCTGCACTCCCTGGTATAAAAGGAGATGGTAGCAAAAAATTTGGGTGTTTTAGTTATTATATTCCATTTTTTTTTCATAAATTCTGGAAAGATACAAAATGGATTGGAAACACGCTGATATGACACTCTTCTTCAAATAAATAAGAGACACTAAACGTGGCAAACTGTACACCACTTACTTTGACACCTGTGGTGAGAAGTTTCTCGAGCCAGTCATCGAGCAAGAGATAACTGATCAATGGAAACCAAAGCAGAATTCATCGGAGTCAACTCGATATTATGAAGGACAAGTTGTGTTTGACAAACTTGGTTTCTTTGAATATTTAAACCAAAGGGTGAACGATGGGGATCACATGGATGTGGAATATCTAGATTCGAGAATACTTTGGATAAGAATGTTAGAACCGAGGAGTTGGGCGCAGAATATTTTCTGGGGTAGTGGATTGGTTCAGTGGAGAAGCCATAGGGTCGGGATAAATGGGTCCTTCTCTGGAGAGCGAGTGCATTGTTACACGAAGGACGCTGCAGGGTTCAGTTTTCAACTATTTCCAATCTATGGAAATGACGTGCGATTCAGGGCCAGAGTGAAACATCGCAAGATTCGCGAATGATCGAAAAATGAGTGGGAAATCAGGCTCTGATAAGATTATAGAGTTTACAGATGGATATTGACAATCAAGGAGAATGAACTAGAATAATGAGCTTAATGTGGATAACTGTTTGGTCATCCATTTCAACCAGGGAAACGGTAAATGATTATTGAAATGGGAAGCATATTCAATGTGTGTCTAGGGATGGGTGAGTTCCTGTGCACGAATGAGAGAATTTGAACGCACATCTCAGCATTTAATGAAAAAAAAACATAAATTGAATATTGGCATCTATTGCAAAATGATAGGATTTAAAATGCCTCGAAACATTGTTAACACTGAACAACGCCTTTTTAAGAATACATCTGGAATATTATGTGCAAATTTAGTCTCCATACCTGGTGAAGTATGTGCTAACACTGAATGCAAATCAGAAAATGTACACCAGATTGATTCCAGGTATGAAAGGGCGACCACATAAGGAGCATTTCGGTCATTTGGGCTTCTATTCGCTGGAGTTCAAAAGAGAGAGCCTACAACAAAGGCTCATAGATTTAGAGTGAGAGGAAGGAGTTCCAAATCTGAGGTGAGGGGCAAATTCTCTCAGAGGGTTGTGAACCTGTGGAAAGATTACCCAGAGTTCGGAGGAGGCAGAATCAGTCAGCAGATTCAAGAAAAAAAATGTATTTCCTGGAAAAGCTGGATGCAGGTCAACTGGAGCAGGCAGGTTAGTGGATTTGAGACCAGGATAAGATCAGCCTGATCATATAGAATGCTGGAATGCGCTTAAAGGGCTGAATTGCCAATCTCGTCCCTTATTTCTATGATCCTCTGAAATCCTATATTCCAATGTGTTCATAATTATTTAGTATTTGGCGTTTTATGTCCACTTACAATTGATTACAAACCAATACTGAGTCTGACAGTACCAACCCATACTGAAACGTGATAGTATTGTATTCCATAATTATCAGCGTCAATACTGCATGGCAGCAAAGCTATCCCACTAATACGACAGAATCCATGCCGATAGCATTGTGAGTACTGTTCCTCTCTCTGAGCCAGATCTTACACGTTCAGTCCCAAGATTTTATACGAACAAAATTTCAGAACTTCCTGAAAAACCTTTCAAAGCCAACAATGTCAGGCAGTAAGAGTGGGAGATTTTCCTGTTCGGCCATGCTTGGTATGGAGGGGCGAGAGGTTAGCCACCTGTTCCGTGTTGAAACATGGTCATGGAATCTGATGAATAGCTCTCTTTTGCACTACAATTTTGAACAGATAAACAAAACTGCCATGTGTATCTGAACTCGCACTGAGATCTTCTGATTCATATCGTGTTTGTTCACATGCATTGGTCTCTAAATGCCTCAGTGTTCCTTGTGATGGAGGCACTGACATCATCACCGTATCATGATGCAATAAAACAAGATAAATTCCACGGGGCCCCGGATTGAATCTAACCCCGACATAGAGTGAGATATGAAATCAATAAAAACATAAACAGAAATAATGTAACAATGTAACCAGAATGTAACAATAAGCTAACTGCTCCGATCTTCATCCAACAGAACCTGTTGCGGATGGCAGGGATCCACCATACGTTTTGTACCAAGCCATTTATGAAGAAATAGAAAATATTCCGCCCGACCAGCTGAACACTCAGTTTCGTGCTTCAGGTTTGTGTTTTATTTTAAACCCAAGCAACATTGGAAAAATGCCGCGTCATGTTTACCCTCTTTAACCATGGTGGAAAGAAACATTACCCTCACCGCCTTCGTGTGGAAATGACGCTTATTAACTGTCTTTATTTATCTTCAGAGGATTCGATTATTGATTAGATTACGTCTTCTCATTATTTTTCAAGAATATTTTCGCCTTCTGAGTAAATATAGCAAGCAGCGTTGCTGTTTCCAATACCCGATTTCTTTGCATCTTGCACGCATTGAGTTGCGATCTAAATAACAATAAGTAAAATATTTCATTGAGTATGCCAATCAATTCAATACATTACTCCTGGCCGCATACACAGGAGAGATTATATTTGGGAAAATACCTGGAGTATAAAAGATTTTATTTTGTTAAAATGGGTAGTTTTAAAACCATTTCTGGACACCAATGCAATCAAGGAAAAACAACAAGGGAAATGTGTTAGACTCAGTGGAGTAGAGAATTGAACCAAGTGAGATAGAACATAGAACAATACAGCACAAACAGGCCCTTCGGCCCACGAGTTGCGCCGATTTTATCTACCAATCCACAGACCTATCTATAACTCTCGATCCTATTATTTTCCATATACTCATCCAGAAGTCTTTTAAAGGGGTCCCAGAGGGGTCACCCCAGTGACCCCTTTTAAAAGATCCCAGAGATGTGGAACAGGGGGAAAAAAAGGTTGGTGTAATTAGTTAAGATGACAAATGAGGATGACTATAAGAACAAAGAACAAAACAGCACGGGACACAGGCCCTTCGGCCCAACGAGCCCGCGCTGCCACGTTGATGATCCCACTTCTAACCATGATCCCTGTCATCTCTGTCAATGTTTATAGACCTATGCATTAGAACCAAATTTGAGACAATTTAGGGAGAATTTGTTTTGCCAATCAGCCTAGCAGCACATCTTTGGGATGTGGGAGGATACCGGAGCACCCGGAGAAAACCCACGCAAGCACGGGGAGAATATGCCAACTCCCACAGACACAGGTCCAAATCCATGTATCTGCATAGCACAGCGATAGTCACTGAGCTGTCGTGTTGCCCATCAAATGGTCCATGTCAAGCGTACACTAACGACGTGAAATACTAGAATACTCTCGAAAAAAAAACATCTAAGAGCAGCCCTCCCACGACCCATTGCGTGTATGCCCCTTGTTAGACAACACGGCAGACCGAAGTACCTGTAGGATAAAACAAATAAATCAATGTCATCGACAAGTCACACACTTCCCAGGGAATTCCCAAGGCTCATGATCCCTATTTTAAAACAGTTTTCTATACCCCTCCATTCCCATTCTGTTCAGTGCTCATCTAAGTTTACCTTAAATAACTCCAGAGTGCCTGCCTCCACTACTTTACGTGGCAGCGCAGTCCATACCCCCACCATCTGAGTGAAAGAAAACTCCCTCTAACATCCAAATTATACCTCACCCCCCTCACTCTAAGCCCGTGACCCCTCGTGCTTTTTATATTAGGGAAGAATGGAGTGTTAATTAACACAGCAAAATATTCAAACAAAACAGAAATAAAATGGCCAAATCAGAATTTATTTCAGCTATTTTCGAGGGATAGTTTTGTTTTACAGATGGTCGACAATACTAAAATGGCATGCTAAAATATTAATCAATTATTTCAGTTTATGCCAAAGGTCACATTTAACTTCATGACTTCACAAGATGAGCGGGAATGACATCAACAGTTAAAAATAAAAAACAAACTAAAAACATTAAACTCATAGGAACATTTTCACCCACGCATGTTTAAGGAAAGGAAAATTCCAGCAGAAGCAGAATTGCAGCTTTTCACTGAATCATTACTAAAGGGCGTAATGCCAGATTCCTGACGGAAAATAATGATGGTGTGATTAGGAAGGAAAAAATAGAATGCCAAGAAATCGGTATCAGTTTACTGAACGTTATTGGGTGGAAATCTAATCGAATTGCGACTAAAGGAGGAAAGACGTGATTTACATTAAAGCAATATAAAGAAGTCAGTGCACCTTTCATGATGGGATCCCTCACATAATCAGCATCGTCAAAATCTCACAAAGTCATCATAGTAAGATTCTGCAAACACCTTTTATTTTCCTCGCGCCCAACATTTGTTTGGAAAATGTCATCACCGATGAATGGGACAATGTCCTATCAGTTCTTTTTCAGACAACTCCAATCTGTCCTGTATCTCAAACGTTTCCAACTCCATGCTCCATCCCAACACTTCAACAGAAAAATAAAGCAAACACTCTGGTGCCGTGCTGAGCGAGTTGCTGCACACTTGGTGATATGATCTTCCATTGGCCAAGATGCATTCGCTTTTGGTTATGAATGGTCAGTTTACCATCATAAAGAAGATTTGAGGTGGCAGTTTCTTTTTTTTTCCTTTCTCTCTACCTAAAAATTTACCATTTGAACAAATTTACAAAGTCAGATTACTACTACAGTATTTAATTGTTGTTATTTACCGTGAAATATTGCAATGTATAAAATTGTCCTCTGAATTTCTATGTTGCAAAAAGGTGACATTTCAAAGCTACTTCATTAGCTGTAAAGTGTTTGAAAGCGGCTGGCAGTGAGTAGCCTGCACAGGTCTTTATTTCATTTGCATGGAATCATGGGGAAGGTGGATAAATTGGTACCGGCTGGGTGCAATAAAGCTATCAAATTCCTCCCACAATCTAAAGATGTTTGTTCGGTTGATTAGCCATGTTAAGTTGCCTCTTCGTGTTGGCAAAGGGATTACTGGGGTTCATTGGAGAGGGTACAGAGGAGGTTTACCAGGATGTTGCCTGGTATGGAGGGCAGGTCCTATGAAGAGAGGTTGAAGGATTTGAGGTTGTTTTCGTTAGAAAGGAGGCGGCTAAGAGGGGATCTTATTGAAGCATATAAGATGATTAGAGGTTTAGATAGGGTGGACAGTGATAGCCTTTTTCCTAGGATGGAGAAAGCTAGCACGAGGGGACACAGCTTTAAATTAAGGGGTATGAGTTATAGGACGGATATCAGAGGTAGGTTCTTTACTCAAAGAGTGATTAGGGAGTGGAATGCCCTGCCTGCAGCTGTTGTAGATGCGCCAAGTTTGGTGGCGTTTAAGAGGTTAATTGATAAGTATATGGAAGAGAAGGGAATGGTTTAGTTTGGAGGGGCATTGCTTTTTATTTTGGTCGGCACAACATCGAAGGCCGAAGGGCCTGTTCTGTGCTGTAATGTTCTATGTTCTATATATGTTTGGCTGCTGAAAGAGAACCTGGGTGGGATGGTTGTCAATGCAATCTCGATGGGTCAAATGCCCTCACTCTGCGCTGTAGGATATCTATGATTCGATGGATTGTCTTCTCTGAGGATAAACGGTGCAGATAATATGGCAGGGAGAAGTGATTCTGGATCATCAAAGCCAGTCCATTGTCCCAGTTATAATGGATTTGTTCTTACATTATTCCTGGTTCTCTGATAATTCACACATTATTTTTTTCTACTGGACTGGACGTTTTGGATCCAGACTAACATCTTTTGTACATTAAGGTAGAAAGAGTTCTTCACTTTAGACCGCTGCAGTCAGTCTGCAGACTGTTCTCCCAAATTGGTGCCAGAATCAAATGCCAGGATAATTCCACAGAGGCGATGAAGTTGTGATTTGGACTGACTTTCTGAATAACTCTTTGTTACGATAACTTCTTAATGACTTCACAAACAATGTGCCAACCAACCAATTATTTTGTGCTTATCAGTTTCTTCAAGCATTGCCTCCTTCAATCAGATTGAATATTACACCAGTCAAAGTTTGGGAGACACGGATCCTGGATCAGAATATCCTGAAGTGGAATGCTCCTCTATTCAGGGTAGGTTGAAATTCACATCCTACCATTTCTTTCCGAGCCTTCTCACTCTGCAATATCAAAAATAGTTTCTGAAATCTCCAAACAGTGCTAAGTAGCTCGGATAAGGCAGAATGATTTCAGCTACAGAAACTTTGAATCTGAAACAATGTTTTTTATTATTGTTCCAAGCAATGTAAATGACGTTGAAAAAAAAACATGCATTTCCCCAGAAACGTCTCTTGAATACGAATTGTTACTGGTTTGTGGGATCGGTTACTCACAAACCGATCATAAATTTGAACTACAATTGAAAAGAAAAACTAAACAAAATTTCGTCTAATAATTCTCCATGCTCCAATTCACTGGCCTCCATACCATAATAGATCAAAGTCTCTGTCCCGTAATTACTGTGGAAACAGACATTTAACGATGTGATTTTAACTGTCCTTCATTACTAATTAACTTCAATTCAAACCTTTTTACCTCTCAGCTCCTGCTTTGACAAACTGTGATGATGCTGACACTGAAGCCATTGACTCTCAGAGTGGGCACTTGTTGCTCAACCGGGACGCTAAGGATATCTTCATTTTGACAAGTTCCAGAGGTGAACTCGGCACTCTGTGTGAGATAAATCTCGGATTATTCCGTTTCTTAGGCAGTCGCTCGGGATCAGTACAAAATGAGTTGGTAATAAATTGGAACAGCATTAGGCCTTTCAGACCTTCCAGCCTGATCCGCCCTTCAGTGGATCATGACTGATCAGACATTCATTCTATTTACTCTCTTACTTTTTCTTTATAACCCTCGATTCCTTTGTTGATCAATAATCGACCTATCTCAGTCTTAAATGTGCACAGCTTTGCCTCCACAGGTCTCTGTGGCAACGTGTTCCAAAGATTCACATGGACAGACCCGCATTGATTCCATCTTATCGGTTCCTTCCACGCCAGTTAAGAATATTAATGTTATCCGTGGCACAAACACAGGCTTTTAACAACCATTGGGCAGTGACCATTCATTTCCGAAGTTTATACATATTCATTACAATGTTAAACTGCATTTTATGAGATTTTCCAATGGGAGTGCAGCAGTGTCGTGATGTGACCTGTCCCGCGTGGTTTCTGCTTTGTGATTTCCTGCAACATTTTCAGTGATGCATTGTATTGAAAGTATTGGAGAGAATGTGCAATCTGTTTTTGATAGAAAGAAAGTGCCAGTTGAACTGAAACATAATGCAAGTGCTTGGGAAGCGTTGATCTGATTGTGGAAACAGTTGTAATTCTCACTCATTTTTAATTTTTACCGTTTCAGGTCATAGCCATCAACACATTCAGGATGTGACGTCCTCAGACAAATGAATCATGGTATTAAATGAAAGGGGAGGCCTCTTAACTATTCCACAAATATCACCATGTCGAATATGCTTTAGTCCAAGATAAAAAAAGTTGTTGTTTTTGTAGCAATAGTTATTACTTCATGTTGAATTTTGTGAATTCTCATTTCTGTACTTGTTCTGAGCAAAAGAATAAACGTTTTGTTCAATCAACAATGAAAAACAACGTAGAATATATGTCGAGTTTTGCACTGCCCATATTAAAGCTGTTCCATCGCATTGCCTTGTGGAACGGAGCCGTTATTTTAATTCAAGATTTGATGTGTGTTTTTGCCAAATGCATTTGAAGAGTATTTTGTAAAATCTTCGCTTCTTGTTGCATTAAATAAAGATTAGGGCAGATAAATATATGGTTTGCTTCGGTTTTCTACATTTATTATATTTTAAACCGTCACGGAGGCAGTGAGAGGTCATTTACCGGGGAAATGGGGTTCTCATACATTGAAGGGATTGCTGGGAGGGTTGGAGAGGACATTAGAAACAAGATTTTCATGCAGAGAGTAGTGAGTGTCTGAA
The DNA here is from genome assembly GCA_024679065.1 of Sphyrna mokarran. Lineage (NCBI taxonomy): Eukaryota > Metazoa > Chordata > Chondrichthyes > Carcharhiniformes > Carcharhinidae > Sphyrna > Sphyrna mokarran. The sequence continues at coordinate 1,799,080 of JAGIQG010000031.1, forward strand.
TCACCTGGTGCTTCAGATAGAAACCCCTCCGGTCACTCAATCGGCACCCGGATCTGCAACTGAAATGTTGTAAACTGTAAAGATGGGGCTCGTGACGGGTCACTAGAAGGTAGGATTAGCGAGTTTATGTTTCTCGAGTTGATGCAGATGTGATAGGCTTAATGACCTCTTTCTATGTCGCAACATTTTCTCTGCTTTCTGTTAGCCCTATCGCTGGGCCACGTGGAGGAACAGCTGTTCTTTTTAAATCAGAAACAAGTAGAAGTGTGAGGGTATTGAGGCAACGTTGAGTTATCCTGATACTCGTTCCCCTTGCAATTATCAAAGTGAGTGAAAAATGCCCCCAGCCGCCCCATATTCAACCCAAATGCATTTACTGGAATGGCAGTACGGTGGCACGAGTTCGATTTCAGCCTTGGATCATTGACGGTGCTGCGTTTGCACATTCTCCCCGTGTTTCTTCTGGGTGCTCCGATTTCCTCCCACATTCCAAAGATGTGTGGGTTAGGGTGATCAGAAGGTAAATATGTGAGGATAGGGGAATTGCGTAACATGCCCTTTCGATGCAGAGTCAGGATTTTATGGTTTTAGAACATAGAACATTACAGCACAGAACAGGCCCTTCGGCCTTCGATGTTGTGCCGACCAAAATAAAAAGCAATGCCCCTCCAAACTAAACCATTCCCTTCTCTTCCATATACTTATCAATTAACCTCTAAAACGCCACCAAACTTGGCGCATCTACAACAGCTGCAGGCAGGGCATTCCACTCCCTAATCACTCTTTGAGTAAAGAACCTACCTCTGATATCCGTCCTATAACTCATACCCCTTAATTTAAAGCTGTGTCCCCTCGTGCTAGCTTCTTCCATCCTAGGAAAAAGGCTATCACTGTCCACCCTATCTAAACCTCTAATCATCTTATATGCTTCAATATGATCCCCTCTTAGCCGCCTCCTTTCTAACGAAAACAACCTCAAATCCTTCAACCTCTCTTCATAGGACCTGCCCGCCATACCAGGCAACATCCTGGTAAACCTCCTCTGTACCCTCTCCAATGCCTCCACATCTTTCTTATAATGTGGGGACCAGAACTGCACACAATACTCCAAGTGCGGCCGCACTAGTGTTTTGTACAGTAGCAACATGATGCTGCGGCTCCTAAATTCAATCCCCCTACCAATAAAAGCTAAGACTCCATATGCCTTCTTAACAACTTTATCCACTTGACTGCCTACTTTCAGGATCTATTGACACATACACCAAGATCCTTCTGTTCCTCAACACTATTAAGAGCCCTACCATTAGCCCTATACTCTAAACATTTATTGTTCCTGCCAAAGTGCATTACCTCACACTTTTCCACATTAAACTCCATTTGCCACCTCTCGGCCCAGCTCTGCAACTTGTCCAAGTCCCTCTGCAAACTATAACACCCTCTTCACTATCTACCACTCCACCGACTTTAGTGTCATCTGCAAGTTTACTAATCCATCCTTCAATACCCTCATCCAGATCATTTATAAAAATTACAAACAGCAGGGGCCCCAAAACAGACCCCTGAGGTACACCACTTTCACCGAACTCCACGATGAATATCTCCCATCAACCACTACCCTCTGTCTTCTATCTGCTAGCCAATTCCTAACCCAATTAGCTAAATCACCCTCTATCCCATACATCTGCATTTTCTGCAGAAGTCTTCCATGGGCCACCTTATCAAACGCCGTACTAAAGTCCATATATACTACATCAACCGCCTTACCCCCATCCACCTCTCTGGTCACTTTCTCAAAAAACTCAATGAGGTTAGTAAGGCATGACCTACCCTTCACGAAACCATGCTGACTGTCCCCAATCAATTCATTTCTCTCTAAATAACTCTAAATCCTATCCCTAATAATTCTCTCCAATACCTTGCCCACAACAGAAGTAAGACTCACTGGCCTATAATTCCCTGGAAGGTCTCTCTTCCCCTTCTTAAACAATGGGACCACATTCGCTATCCTCCAGTCCTCCGGAACCACACCCGTAACCAACGAGGACCTGAAGATCAGAGCCAGACGCTCTGCAATCTCCTCTCTTGCCTCCCAGAGAATCCTAGGGTAAATCCCGTCCGGCCCAGGGGACTTATCCAACTTCAAACCCTCGAGAATTTCTAACACATCCTCCCTATCTACTACAATACTCCCCAATTTGCAATCCTGTACCTCAGTGCTCTCCACAGCTACATTTCCAGCACTCTGCGTGAATACCGAAGAGAAATATTTATTCAGTGCCTCACCAATCTCTTCAGGCTCCACGCACAACTTCCCACTGCTGTCTATGACTGGCCCTCATCTTGCCCTAACCAATCTTCTATTCTTAACATATCGAAAGAAAGCTTTAGGATTCTCCTTAATCCTATCAGCCAACATCTTCTCGTGTCCCCTCTTAGCTCTCCTCAATTCACTTTTTAGATCCTTCCTGGCTAATCTATAGCTATCCATTGCACTAACTGAGCCTTCAAGCCTCATCCTGACATAAGCCTCCTTTTCCTTCTTAACCAGCAAATCAACTTTTTTCGTACACCAAGGCTCTCTTACTCGACCATTTCCTCCCTGCCTGACAGGGACATACTTATCAAGGACTCGCAGCAGCTGCTCCTTGAATAAGCACCACATTCCAGATGTTACCAGTCCCTGTAGTTTCCTAGTCCAATCTATGCACCCTAATTCTCTCCTGATGGCCTCATAATTACCCTGCCCCCAGCTATAACTACTGCCCCCAGCTTCATGCCTATCCCTGTCCATCACTAAGGTGAACGTAACCGAATTGTGGTCACTATCACCAAAATGTTCACAAACTTCCAAGCCTAACACCTGGTCTGGCTCATTGCCCAGCACCAAATCCAATGTAGACTCACCTCTAGTTGGCCTATCTACATACTGAGTCAAAAAACCTTCCTGCACACTCTGTACGAAAACTGACCCCTCTAACGAGCTAGAGCTATAGCTATTCCAATCAATATTAGCAAAGTTAAAGTCCCCATCACAATTACCCTACTACTTTCACTCCGAATCAGAATTGACTTTGCAATCCTTTCCTCAACCTCTCTAGAACTATTAGGAGGTCTGTAAAAGACTCCCAACAGGGTGACCTCTCCTATCCTGTTTCTAATCTCAGCCCATACTACCTCAACAGACAAGTCCTCATCAAACTTCTTTTCTATCACCGTGATACAGTCTTTGACCAATAATGCCACTCCTCCCCCCTTCTACCTCCTTCTCTACTCCGACTAAAGCATTTGTACCCCGGAACCTGCAAAATCCATTCCTGTCCCTGCTCTACCCAAGTCTCTGAAATGGCCACAACATCGAAGTTCCAGGTACTGGTCCAAGCTGCAAGTTCCTCCCCCTTATTGCGAATACTCCTTGCATTAAAGTATACGCAATTCAAACCATGCCCCACCCCACCCGTACGCCGCTGTGTTTTACAACTCTCTTCTATAACCCCCTTACTCTCATCCCTCTCAGCACCCCAACTACTTAGGATCCCACCCCCCCCCCGAATCAGTTTAAAGCCCCCATCATAGCCTTAGCAAATTTTCCCCCAAGATATTAGTCCCCCTCTGGTTCAGGTGTAGACCATCTCTCTTGAAGAGGTCCCACCTATCCCAGAATGAGTCCCAATTGTTAAGGAACCTGAACCCCTCCCTCCTGCACCATCCACGCAGCCATGAGTTCAAACTTTCCCTTTCTCTGTTCTTCTCTTAACTATCCCTTGGCACAGGCAAGAGTCCAGAGATAACCACTCTGCCTGTTATGGACCTAAGCTTCCACCCTAACTCCATAAATTTCTGTTTAATATCCCCTTCCCTTGTCCTACCTACATCATGTGTCCCCACATGAACTATAACTTGGGGCTGACTCCCCTCACCCTTAAGAATCTTAAAAACCCGATCTGCGACATCCTGGACCCCAGCCCCTGGGAGATAGTTTGATACCTGGGGAAGAGGGTCAAGGTGCTGCGAGGACAATTCACTCTCTGGCTTTAAACACCCTGCAATGCTGAGACTTGGGGAGAGGAGTGAACAACAGGGAGCAGCGTTGCAGCTTCTCTCCCCCCATTGAAACTGGGATTGTTTAAACACTCTGCAATGCTGAGACTGGGGGAGAGGAGTGAATAACAGGGAGCAGCATTGCAGCTTCTTCCTCCCCATTGAAACTGAGATTGTTGCTCCATCTACTGCACTTCTACTGGGGGACAATCTGGACAATGGCTGCAGGGAGACGTCCATCTTGCATTGCTCGAAAAGTCATCTTGCATTGCCAGGGCAGACGGCCGGCCGCCATCTTGCGTTGCCAGGGGAGACGGCAGGAGGCCATCTTGCGATGCCTGAATTCTGCCCTTACCTTTCATGATCTTATGGTCTTTTGAATTTCACGCTCACTGCTACCAACAAACCCAACATTTCAAATTCCATTTGTGTAAGAATGACAAGATCTAGGTGTCTCCACTCTTCTTCAGTCAAGGCATTCATAATTTTGAAAAGAGAATTGGGAAGTTATTTGAGGAAAAAACACCTTACAGGCACATAACCATATTTTTTTTAAAAAAAGCTTGGATAAATAAATGAAACAAGACAGGCAGTGACGAGCAGGAACTTTCACAGAACATACACAAGTGCATTCCGTGCACACAGACACATGTAGAATGGGGATTGAATTTCGGAGCCGCAACGTCATGTTGCAACTGTACAAAACTCTAGTGCGGCCGCACTTGGAGTATTGTGTGCAGTTCTGGTCCCCACATTATAAGAAAAGATGTGGAGGCATTGGAGAGGGTACAGAGGAGGTTTACCAGGATGTTGCCTGGTATGGAGGGCAGGTCTTATGAGGAGAGGCTGAGGGATTTGAGGTTGTTTTCGTTAGAAAGGAGGCGGCTAAGAGGAGACCTTATTGAAACATATAAGATGATTAGAGGTTTAGATAGGGTGGACAGTGATAGCCTTTTTCCTAGGATGGAGAAAGCTAGCACGAGGGGACACAGCTTTAAATTAAGGGGTGATAGTTATAGGACAGATATCAGAGGTAGGTTCTTTACCCAAAGGGTGGTTCGGGAGTGGAATGCCCTGCCTGCAGCAGTTGTAGATGCGCCAAGTTTGGTGGCGTTTAAGAGGTTAGTTGATAAGTATATGGAAGAGAAGGGAATGGTTTAGTTTGGAGGGGCATTGCTTTTTATATTGGTCGGCGCAACATCGAAGGCCGAAGGGCCTGTTCTGTGCTGTAATGTTCTATGTTCTATGTTCTATGAAACACAGAGTGACTTACACAGATGGATAGAGGCACAGAAATATCACTGCCTCTCCTTAGGCCGATCATTCGTGCACTTAAGGCAGAAATTCCGAGAATAATAATTAGGAAAAAAACACCTCTCTTATCGTTGAACTGTACTGGTTACCCTTCTGGATAGGTCGTGATCCATGCCAAAGGAATGTTGTGAAGGTTGAAAGTGAATGAGGAATAGGGGAAAAACTCTGGGCAGGATTCGAACCAGGAGAGCCTCACATCTTTCCAGCCCATCAGCTAACCATTGGGATACCGCTACACTGGGTCGTATTCTAAAGCATCACACTACTCATCATTCAAAACAATTTGAATAAATATCATCGCCGTGATATGATTTCGATTTCTTATTTAAGATGTGATTGCGTGTTACACTCTGCTGGTTTTACAGATCTGTAAGTCCACGTTTCAGCCCAATCTAATGTAAAAAAGACAAATAAACTGATAAGCCTGTGCATGCATCACGATGCTAATCATAGTGAGACCATTGTGTAATCCAATAGAAAGACGACGCAATAGTTCCTCTAGCGGCGCTATATGAACGCACAGTTGTTACTGATTCAGCTAACATCATGTATACTGCAACTCCCACGCACTAATTACCTGAAGTCCGATGTACAAAGTTGAATTGAATTCACGATTTTGCACGCTAAGGTTTGTTGCCTGTATTTATTATCAGGCCGGTTAGTGTTGGATTGAATTGCACTGAAAATTGCTGACGGTTCAGAAGTATCTAGACCCAAGCAGTGCTTTGACTCTGGAGTCATGAGAGAAACACAGTTAACATTTCCAGACCATGTGACTGTCCCTTCGTCAGTGACAAAAAAAAAGGATTTGGATTTTATTGAAATTTTATCTCAGTGACTTCTGTGCACGAATGAAATTTCCCAAAGGCCTTTCTTCTAAATCCGATGGCTATTCACATTCAGAAACAAAAATGCATCCCATCCTTGCAGGTTATACATACGAGGCTGAAATTCAGCAATGCGGACAAGGTTTGTCATCATCCAATGTCGAAAAAAAAACACGACAGCTCAGTGACTATCGCTATGATGTGCAGATAATGGATTTGGGCCTGTGTCTGTGGTAGTTTGTGCATTCTCCCCATGCTTGCCTGGATTTTCTGCGGGTGGTCCGGTTTCCTCCCACATCCCAAAGATGTGCTGTTCGGCTGATTGGCAAAACAAATTCTCCTTAAATTGTCGCAAATTTGGTTCTAATGCATAGATCTATAAACATAGACAGGAATGCCAGGGACCATGGGTAGAAGAGGGAACATCGGGGAGGCAGCGCGGGCTCGTTGGACAGAAAGGTTTTTTCCCGTGCTGCTTTATTCTTTGTTCTTTGTTCTTTATTAAATGAATTTAAGATATGCAGTTTGACTAAGTCAATAACAGAAGTATTAACTACAGAAAAGAATATCCAAATCCACAACTTTTGGAACATCAAATGTCTCGTTTTCACTGTAAAATTCTCTTTTGGAACCTGGACGTCAATGGGGGTTCCAGGCTTGGTGCTTCATAAACGGCCATGATTAGCAATATCTTGCAACGCACTGGGGCTGGTCAGATGCCTGCGCTTAGCTTTCAAGACTGCTGCACAGATCGGGAGTTTTAGCGGAGGTGCCTCGGAACCGTAAATCTGCATATTGTTTCTCTCCTTTTGGTGGGTCACACATTTCTGCGGCGACTGGAATCGACCAGTTAAGATGCTTCAGGAACATTTTGTGGAACCTTCCAAGTACTATGGGAAACATCTTCCTGAAAAGGCAGCTGAGGCGCTGAGTTGGGGAGATAGTTCACGTTGCAACTGAATAATAATTGTACGTATCAAAAGGCTTGAACAACCTATGCACAGTTCTGGTGCGTTGACACGTGAAGTGTATGTGTGTGTGTGTGTGTGTGTGTGTGTGTGTGCCTGAGTATGTGTGTGTGTGTGTGTGAGAGAGAGAGAGAGTGACGTCGCTTGTCTTTCACGATGTTTGTGCTTCATGCTGATCTTCTGACTTGTCCATTTGAGTAAATCTTTGCCAACAAGTTTCAAAAAAAGAACGATATTTCACAGGCTTACACAGACAAGAGGCCTACGATATAATTGTGCGAAGGTCATGACCAATAAAGAATGAGCTTCTCCAATTGTATAGTATGTACGAATGCGAGGTGTGTTTTCCTTTTCATACTGCGTTGACCCATATGGACCATCTTAGAATATGTTTCTGCGCCTTATCCAAGATGTTGACCCTTGGTCCAGCTAACATTGCCGGATTTTGCTAAGAAATTATCGACCGCTTGTCTCGTGATTAATAAGGTTTACAGGTTTGTTGACTTAATTAACCTAATTGCCCGCTTTGCATTTTAATGCTCGCTTTTCAAAGTATGAAACATGCTTTACACCTTGCAAGACCAGCTTTCATGCAACTCGTTTCCTAGGAGCACTATTACCTCGAAACCATCTGCTCGATTCAAACTTGATTGCAATTTCAACTGCATGTCTCATTTGACTTTAGCAACCGGTGTATATTCACCAAGAGTCTTCGACTCTCGTCCTCGCTGTATTTATAACCACTTTGACAGGCATTGCCTTCGCGAGTTTTGGAATGATTTTTCTTTATGCAAAATAATGGATCATTTATTGAATGAAATGCAGATTTTTAATGCCAAAAGAGAAAATGCTGGGAAATCTCAGCAGACGAGGCAGCATCTGTAAGGAGAGGAAAGAACTGACGTTTTGAGTCCAGATGAACCTTATGAAAGATTCTAAGTCTCCTGGACTCGAAAGGTCAGTTCTTTTCTCTCATTGATGCTGTCAGACCTGCTGAGGTTTTTGCATCATTTTCTGTTTTGGTTTCAGATTCCAGCATCCGTAGCAATTTGCTTTCATCCAGTGTTTTTAATATCTCCGGGAAAACACTGTACACATTTGGTCTGAGTGATGGTCAACAAGATGCCACTCTTCTGATTTCTGCATGTTATCAGTATCACCTCCATGTAATCTGGTGTGTAATCTGTGTGTTTCAGTTTCCATACCACAGCTATTGAATTCCAGGTGATAGCCTTTTCTCAGAATCCACATGCCTAAAACAACCACATGATGGCCATTAATCTACCACATGATGGCCATTAGTTCAGTCAATGTCCTTCTGGTTCGTCAGAAATGTTTTTCTATTGATGAAGCCATTTATTCATTTACAAGTTTTGAGGAAACGAATAAATTTATCCTTAATTAGGTACCTGGAAATGCAGCCATTGCACTAAGCCAGCTACAGTACTTAACCCCCTCCCTCCTAACATGTCCATTCCTCAAATCTCTTGGCATCACTGCAAAATCGAAGAATACTTGATAGAAAAAGCCAGTGCAAAATGCAAAATTTGCATTGTCTCATCGGAAGCGTTAACTGAAACTGCTTTTTCAAAGAATGAAAAACAAAATCATAATCGTTTCTCTTGAGGGATTCCATCTTCTTTAAAACCAGACTCCTTTCAACGTCATCTCTCATAGTGTCTGTCGGAGGTAACTGGATGCATCTGGAATCTGCCTGTAGACGGAGGGAGATGATAGATCACAATCTGAGATTGGCAGACTGGAATGTTAAAACAGTGGCTCATAATCTCAAGACAATGGATTTGAATGTTTCAACAATGATCCCCAATATGACAACAGCAGACTGGAATTTAAAGCCAATGAATAATAATTGGAACATGAGAGATTCAAATGTGCCACCGAAGAACAGGGGTTTATCTGGATCTCTTTATCAACTTTCTACATATTATGCTTGGATGTCATTAGAAAATCGGATCTATTTCACATTGCTGGTTATTCAAGCAGGCTACTATCCCATCCTTGCTATTGTTGGTGTCCCTGGTAAGTCGTTTTATCTTTCATTTAATTAAACCATATGGTTAACTTCGGTAACTTCTGCCATTTTATTCATAAAGACCAGTTGATTTTTTTAAGTTCCTGTACAAAAAGTGTCCTAGCCACCACTGACCTTTCCCCTGACTGTGCTATATCTGAATCTGAAAAAGAAGGAATGTTCACAACCTTTGAAATTGATTTGACATTGCGTTATATCCAGAATCCACTATTTTTTTCCCGTACATTATCAAACAAGAACCATGTTATAACTGTTTCTGAATGAAAAGCTGCAGAAATGTTCATTTGTATTCAATGATTCGACTGTCGTCTGTTCATTTCAAGGTTTCATAATCTAAAGTCCATCCTGAAAGCTTCCCTATCATCGAAATCACAGAAAACCATTTCAGTCACTGTACTGAAGCAAAATGTTATTGGCAGCTTTCCATGCCAGCTGCTCAGTAAATTAAGTAGTTTCCTTATTTCTGCAAAGTATTTCCTTCCATACTGATTTTTTTGTCCTTCAAAAATTGACTTAAATCTGCATCGATTCCTGGCGACAATTTCCCCTCCTCTCATCATTAGAGAAGGCTCATAGAAACATAGATTACAATGATGCCTCCGACATCAATAGTCCAACTATTTTCGGCAGACCCCCTTCAGGACAATGCATGATGTTGGCTGCATCGTGAATTCTCCGCCAGCTTGTGTAGGGATCTGTATAAGTCAGCAAGCACTTATTGTTTTCATTAATTTTGTTAAGGACCAATTTCAGTCAATTTCAACTTCGTCTTCCACTGTTTCTCCAATCTTGCATTTTGAACTCTCATCTTAACTCTTGTCTGGCACCGTGATGTAAACATGCTCGCCTGCACTCGAGGCACTTTATGACCTAAGAACTCCTACTCGATACTTAGAGGAAGTGTTGTCGATGTTTTTGTTTCTTGTGGCTCTGTCATGCAGGGCTCTGTAGTACTGGGTCCCAATATACTATCTTTGGAAAGCAAAGCGATGAATTCCAGTTGGGTATTCAGTCCCAAGATTTTATGTTTTACTTTCAAAGCGGCACGGTGGTACACTGGTTAGCAACGCTCTATCACAGCGCTTGGGACTTGGGTTCAATCCCCAGCTTGATCTTTATGGAGACTTTATTCCTCCCCGTGCTTGCGTTGGATTCTCTCAGATGCTCCTGTTTCGTCTCACAGTCCAAAAGATGTGATGGTCAGATGCATTGGCCAGGTTGAAGTATCCGCTCAGTTCCCTTAAAAGAGACGGATTATGGTGGCCAGGGTATTTTCATACCAACTCCAATGCAATTTTAATAGAAGTCCTCTTGCGACACTAATAAAAAACAGCTTCAATTTTGGTATTTTGAGAATCCCTTCATAGAAGTTACAATTGAATGTGTTTAAGGCAATACAATCCAGATACCATTATGCCATCCCCCGCAAATCACCCCCACCCCCACTCCTCTCAACGCAATTTCGCCTGCAACCCAAAAAAAAAGATTTCACTTCCTCAGAGAACGGTGGTGATGTCGGCGACATTTTCTAGGGAAACTCGATGGTGTTATGTTTATCAAGTGAATCAATGGTTAACAGAGGTACTGGGGATATTGAATTCCAAACGGATTCAGATCAGCTGTGATCTCATTCAATATGGATACAGACCTGAGTGCCAGAATGGCGAAGTGCAGCTCTTGTTATTGAGTTCCTCATTTTCTATAATTCTGCACTGTGTTCTTTATTTTCATAATTTTGTGAACTCCATGCTTGGAAGACAATATTGAATCAATTTTATGAAACATTGATGCCGCATTTCATACCTTTTCAACTTTGTTAAGTCCATTATCTGTATTTTTTGCCAGTTAACTAGTATTTAAATCTGATAGTTATCTCCCTACGTAACTATACAAACAACAGCATTGTATTAACTTTTCATTGATTTTAGTTCAAGATTGATATCTCAAGAGTTATATGCAGCATCCTCTTTAATTCTATATTTAACTCTTGTTCTATGCATCTAAATCTGTACTCTAACATCTTTCCCTGCTGTCAACCGAGTTTCGAATTAGTCTACCTTTGTTCAGTTGACCTTTCTCTCGACCCTAGCTACGATTGTACTAGTATATTTTGCACGGTCGCCTGCTCCCTGCGTTCTCTATTTACTCTACGAATATCTTTTTCTCTCCGCAAAACATGAAAAAACACATTTTTTGATCAAGAAGGCAATTAATAATCAATCATTTGAGCCTACCAGCTCCGGTTTCCGAAACGTAGCACTCACTTGAATGTGTTTATCTTGTGTTGTTTTGCACAGCATGAACACTTATCATTTCACCCTTCTATGACATAAATTTCACTTGACAACTGAATTCCCATTTTACCAGGCCCTGTCTTTACTGCAATTTAAGACATTCTTCATCACAATTAGATACCCTGCCAGGGTTTAAAGATAGTATTATTATTATGGGGAAAAGATAACCTGGACAAGACTGTAATCCATCAGTAATGAGTGGTTAATTTGAACATGGAGCAAGAGCTCATTGATAAGGTGTAAATGAGTTTGTCATCTCTATCATCACTCTGAAGAAAGAGGATAAAATTACCAAATTTGAGAGTAGAACCTGTATTCTTCTTGAACTATTTGGCATAAAATGTGATGAGACATTGGATATTTTGGTGGGTTTAAAAGTCCACAAATCCCGAAGGCCTGTTAGCTGTGCCCCGGGCGCCTGTGGGAAGGTAAGGATGATATTGCAGTGGAGCTGACACAATTTTTTTATTATTGACTGACCATGGGGGACGTGCAGTATTGTGCGCAGGCGAATGTGGTCCCAAATTAAAGAAGGGTAGTAAATATGTACGATTGAATGACACATTCTGGATGTCACGTCAGTGTAGGGGAGTATTGGAGAAAACTCTGTATCAGAAGATATCAATTCTGTTCTTTAATCGGGAACTTATGATTAGGGTACTCTCACTGGCCTTTCTGAGGGGATATTACACCAAACGAATTTGATTAAATATTTCGAATTGACGTGTAGATGCAGGTATTGTGATTAATTTAGTCTATAGGATTTCAGAAAACAATTAAGCAACCTCCACATGTGACCCAAGATAGGTTGGCACGATGAATCCAAAAAGCATGGTGAGTGCTGGGAGACAAAGGCTGCAACTTAATCGGCTCTGTCTATCCATCGATGGAGTGTTGGGAAAATCACGTGGGAGCTGAAAAGTCATGATCATGTCCGATTTCATAGAAGAAAATTCTTGCAGTTCAGGAAGAGGCAATTCGGTGCCCCGAGTCTGTCCCAAACAGAAGGTCTATTCCCTTCACCCCGCTTATTTAATCTGCTCTCCCACTGACAAAAGGGTCAATTTAAAATGGCCAATCAACCTATTGTGCACATCATTGGACAATGGGAGGAAAGCAGTGCTGGCAGAGGAAACCCACACAGACACGGGGGGAATGTGCAAAATCCACACAGACTGTGACTCACGGCCGGAATTGAACCCGACTCCCAGACAACAATTTTAAACGCTGTTTCATTTTCTAGGCTTTTCTGATCTCACTCACATTGGATTGTCGGTGTGGCCAGCCTCTGGCACATTTCCAGTGAAAGGTTGATTTATTGATTTAAATTTATTGCCATTTATTTACATGTTCTCAGTGTATCTGATGCTCAATCGTCCGGGCTCATGGAAACACATAGAAACCATTAGCAAGGGTAGGCCATTCGGCCCTTCGATTCTGCCCAACCATTCATTTTGAATATGGTTTTAAAACATAGAACATAGAACAATACAACACAAACAGGCCCTTCGGCCCACGAGTTGCGCCGATCACATCTACCAATCTACAGACCTATCTATAACCCTCTATCCTATTCGTTTCCATATACTCATCCAGTGGTCTCTTAAAAGACCCCAGTGAGTTTGCCTCAACAACCTCCGACGGCCTTATGATCGTATTCAATGTCTGGATTCTCACTAACACCACTCCCTCCAATAAAAGCAGTAGCCATCTCATCCCTTCAGCCCCAAGAATTATATCCAGTGCCATCGAGAGTTCAAACAAAGTTTTAGCCTCACCCCCATTTCGTGGTAGTGAATTCTATACATTCACAACCCTCAGGGGGAAGAAATTTCTACTCACCTCGATTCTAAAAGTTTTACCCCGTTTCCTCAAATTGTAACCCCTACTTCATTACTCTCTCACCATTGGGAACATTCTCTCCGAATTATTCTATCTAAACCCGTTAGAATTCTATGAGGTTCAATGAGATCCCCTTTCACTTTTCTAAACTCCAGTCAATATAATCCTAGCCTATTTAGTCTCACCTCGGATAACCGGTCTGCCATTACAGGAATTAGCCAGCTGAATCTTCGCTTTACTCGACCAATAGCAATAGCATCCTTCCTCAAATACAACAAAACTGCATACAATATTACAGGTGTGGCCTCAGGAACGGCCTGTACAATTATTGTAAAACGCCCCTATTCTTGTACTCGCAATGTCTCGTTATCAAGGCCAAAGTAGTATTTGCGCTCTTTACTGCCTGCTGTACCTGCCTGCTTACTTTCAGCGAATGGCTCCAGGTCTCCTTCTGAATTCATCTCTCTGAATTTATACCCATTCAAAGAATAATTGGTCTTCTATTGCTACCAAGGCGGATAACCTCTAATTTATCCACATTATTCTGCATCTGCGATAGGCATGCCCAAATACTCAGCCTGTTCAAATGCAATGAAACAGTCCTGCAATCTTCTGACATCTCACCTTTCCAATCAACATTGTATCATCAACGTACGTAGAGATAAGACATTAATTGTCTTCTTCCAAACCTATAAATTGTAATATGAAAAAGTTGGGGTCCTAGCACAAAATTTTGCATTGCAGGCCAAAAATATTCGAGTTAGGCTGTTTGGTCATGTTAGAATTGTTGCTTAACATATTGAAACGCAGAGATTAGAGGGATTACCGAGAAATATTTGGAGATATGAGGGTACGGCCTAGATGGGTTTGTGGTCGTCGCTGACTCGATGGGCCAAAAGGCGTCTTTCTGCGCTATATGTTTTCTATAATCCTACATTTCTACGAAATGCCCGCTGAACTCCGTTATTTACCAACTGTCAATAAGGAAAAAAAGGCTCATTCATGCCAACTGTTTGCTTCCAGTCTGCAAACCAACCTTTTATCTCTTCCAAGACATCACCTGCAATCCAGTATGCTTTTAACTTTGCATAGTCATCTTTTAGGTGAGACTTTGTCAAAAAAAAAACACCCTTCCAGAAGACTAGTTCTCCTCGTTTAAATCTATTGTCAAATCATCAAAGAATTGCAATAGATTCGGCAAGAATGATTTCTGTTTTGTAAATCCATGCTGACGTTGTTTGAATATAACACTACCTTCCAAATGCTTATTAATGATTCCCTTGACAAGATCCTCTCGCACCGATGTTAGCTGTGTTGGCCGAAATCTCCATGTTTTCTCTCGACGTCCCTTTTCGAATAGTGAGCTTATTTAGCCAATCGGTAGGAGCTAGTCCAGAGTCCAAAGCACTTTGAAAAGTAACCATCACTGGATCTACTATTTCCCTATCTGCAGAGAAACATCCTTAAATAACCTGTGATGAAGATTTTCAGAACCTGCAGACTTACCCACTTTCAATTCGATCAATTTCCCTGAAAAGACCATAGAATGATAGAACCCTACAATGCAGAGACAGGCCCGTCGGCACATCCAGTCTGCACCGAACATAACCGCACCACCTCCCCCCCGCCGCCCCCCTCCCATATCCCTACATATTTACTCCTTACCCCACACATCGGAGGAAGCTAAGAGGTAATTTCTTAGCATGACCAGTGAACCTAAACCACACAGTTTTGGACTGCGGGATGAAACCGGAATACCCCCAGGAAACCCACGCAGGCATGAACAGAACATGCAAACTTCACACAGACAGTGACCCTAGCCGAAAATCGAACCCAGGACCCTGGAGCTTGAAGCAACAGTGCTAACAACTGTGCTACGGTGCCGCCCAACATGTATCTACTCATGGTGATTTCCATTGAGGCAGCTTGGGGAAGCCGAAGGGAAGAGGAGAAAACCCCTTGGCTCTTTCCACCCTTACGCCTTGGCCTGGAATTAAATGGAATTTAGTAAGTGTCCACTGGTTACATTTGTCCGCCGGGTCTTGCCAGGGGCTGAACATGAAGATGACAGTGTGGGGGCTGGCTCTGGGCGTTTTGTGATAATAAGGGAGGGGCCATGTCAGATTGATTCCGCCAGGGAGACGGGCGACATTGTGGCTAGTGTACGCAAGCGCTGTGCCACCTGCCCTTCTCCAGCTGTAGTCAGCGAGGGAAAGGAGAGGGCCACACTGTTACTCAGTTAGTGCAATGGATAGCTATAGATTAGCCAGGAGTGAGCTAAAGAGTGAGCTGAGGAGAGCTAAAAGGGGACACGAGAAGACTTTGGCTGATAGGATCAAGGAGAATCCTAAGGCTTTCTTTAGATATGTTAAAAATAGAAGATTGGTTAGGGCAAGATTAGGGCCAGTCATAGACAGCAGTGGGAAGTTGTGCGTGGAGCTGAAGAGATTGGAGAGGCACTGAATAAATATTTCTCTTCGGTATTCACGCAGGGAGATGTAAATGTAGTTGTGGAGAACACTGGGATACGGGGTTGCAAACTGGAAAGTATTGAAGTAGATAAGGAGGATGTGCTAGATATTCTTGAGGGTTTGAAGTTAGATAAGTCCCCTGGGCCGGACGGGATTTACCCTAGGATTCTCTGAGAGGCGACAGAGGCGATTGCAGAGGCTCTGGCTCTGATCTTCAGGTCACCGTTGGTTACGGGTATTGTGCCGGAAGACTGGAGGATAGCGAATATGGTCCCAATGTTCAAGAAGGGGAAGAGAGACTTTCCGGGGAATTATAGGCTGGTGAGTCTTACTTCTGTTGTGGGCAAAGTATTGGAGAGAATTATTAGGGATAGGAGTTATAGTTATTTAGAGAGAAATGAATTGATTGGGGATAGTCAGCATGGTTTTGTGAAGCATAGGTCGTGCCTTACTAACCTTATTGAGTTTTTTGAAAAAGTGACCAAAGAGGTGGATGGGGTTAAGGCAGTTGATGTGGTATATATGGACTTTAGTAAGGCGTTCGATAAGGTGGCCCATGGAAGGCTTCTGCAGAAAATGCAGATGTATGGGATAGAGGGTGATTTAGCTAATTGGATTAGGAATTGGCTAGCAGATAGAAGACAGAGGGTGTGGTTGATGGGAGATATTCATCGTGGAGTTCGGTTACAAGTGGTGTACCTCAGGGGTCTGTTTTGGGGCCCCTGCTGTTTGTAATTTTTATAAATGATCTGGATGAGGGTATTGAAGGATGGATTAGTAAATTTGCAGATGACACTAAAGTCGGTGGAGTGGTAGATAGTGAGGAGGGGTGTTATAGTTTGCAGAGAGACTTGGACAAGTTGCAGAGCTGGGCCGAGAGGTGGAAAATGGAGTTTAATGTGGAAAAGTGTGAGGTAATGCACTATGGCAGGAATAATAATTGTGTAGAGTAGAAGGCTAATGGTAGAACTCTTAATAGTTTTGATGAACAGAGGGATCTTGGTGTATATGTGCATAGATCCCTGAAAGTTGGCAATCAAGTCGATAAGGTTGTTAAGAAGGCATACGGAGTCTTAGCTTTTATTGGTAGGGGGATAGAATTTCGGAGCCGCAACGTCATGTTGCAACTGTACAAAACTCTAGTGCGGCCGCACTTGGAGTATTGTGTGCAGTTCTGGTCCCCACATTATAAGAAAGATGTGGAGGCATTGGAGAGGGTACAGAGGCGGTTTACCATGATGTTGCCTGGTATGGAGGGCAGGTCCTATGAAGAGAGGTTGAAGGATTTGAGGTTGTTTTCGTTAGAAAGGAGGCGGCTAAGAGGGGATCTTATTGAAGCATATAAGATGATTAGAGGTTTAGATAGGTGGACAGTGATAGCCTTTTTCCTAGGATGGAGAAAGCTAGCACGAGGGGACATAGCTTTAAATTAAGGGGTGGTGGTTTTAGGGCAGATGTCAGAGGTAGGTTCTTTACCCAGAGGGTGGTAAGGGTATGGAATGCCTTGCCTGCGTCAGTTGTAGATGCGCAAAGTTTGGTGGCGTTTAAGAGGTTAGTAGATAAGTTTATGGATGAAGAGGGAATGGTTTAGGTTAGAGGGTCACTGCTTGTTCCTAATTGGTCGGCGCAACATCGAGGGCCGAAGGGCCTGTTCTGCGCTGTAATGTTCTATGTTCTATGTTCTATGTTGTTTGAGGGTAAGTCCACGCTAGTCATGTGGGACTCTTTCAAGGAAATACTGAAAATGTTGCAAGATAAATATGTGCCAGCCAAGAGGAAAGATGGGAAAGTTAGGATTAGAGGTCCGTGCATTACTAGGGATATTGAGGACTTGGTTAGGAAGAAAAGAGAGGCATATGATAGGTCGAAGCAGCTGGGAACCGAGACAGCATTGAAGGAATATAGAGAGAGTAGGAGGGAGCTCAAACGGAGAGATAGAAGGGCAAAAAGGGGGCATGAAATGATTTTGACGGATTAACGAAATTAACGAAAACCCAAAGGCTTTTTACTCCTATATTAGGAATAAAAGGGTGGTTAGAGGAAAAATCGGACCTCTTAGGGACAGAGGAGGGGAACCTGTGCTTAGAGCCCGAGGGAATGGCGGAGATCCTAAATGAATACTTTGCATCGGTATTCACAAAGGAGACGGGATTGTTGACATCTCCTGTCTCTGATGGAGCTGTGGACCAGTTGAGGGAAATATCTATACCGAGGGAGGAAGTGTTAGAGCTTCCAGGTAGCATTAAAACTGATAAATATCCTGGGCCTGATGGCATTTATCCCAGGCTGCTTAGGGAGGTGCGAGGTGAAATTGCTGGGCCTCTGACACAAATCTGTGTCTCTTCCTTGGACACAGGTGAGGTCCCAGAGGACTGGAGAATAGCTAATGCTATACCGTTGTTTAAAAAGGGTAGTAGGGATAACCCTGGAAACTATAGGCCGGTGAGTTTGATGTCAGTGGTAGGAAAGCTGTTGGAGGGGATTCTTAGAGATAGGGTGTATAGGCACTTAGAGCATTGCGATCTGATTAGGGATATGCAGCATGAATTTGTTAAAGGGAGGTCGTGCCTTACAAATCTGGTAGAATTTTTTGAGGAGGTGACGAAATCAGTGGACGAAGGGCGAGCGGTTGATGTTGTCTACTTGGATTTTAGTAAGGCGTTTGACAAAGTCCCTGATGGGAGGTTAGTCGAGAAGGTCAAGGCTAATGGGATACAAGGACAGGTAGCTAGATGGATAAATAACTAGCTTGGTAATAGGAGACAGACAGTAATAGTGGAAGGGTGTTGCTCTAGCTGGAGGTCGGTCACTAGTGGTGTGCCGCAGGGCTCGGTATGGGACCTCTTCTATTTGTAATATATATAAATGACTTGGAAGAGGGAGTAAGTGGAGTGATCAGCAAATTTGCAGACGATACAAAGATGGCTGGACTTGCGGATAGTGAGGAGCATTGTCAGGCGATGCAGCAGGACATAGATAGGCTGGTAGCTTGGGCAGAGAGATGGCAGATGGAATTCAATCCTGATAAATATGAGGTGATGCATTTCGGGAGAAAGAATGTAGGGGGGAGGTATATGATAAAGGGAAGACCTATTAAGAGTATAGAAACGCAGAGGGATCTGGGAGTGCAGGTGGACAAGTCTCTGAAGGTGGTAGAGCAAAAAAGCTATTCTGTCAGCAATAATGGTGACCCCAGATACAGTTTCATCCAGGGTTTCCATGTAACTGTGTTTAACAATGCTGATTTATATATCTTTCTGGCAATCTAAAAACCTCAAAGGTATAAAAAGAAATCACCATGTAAGATAATATTAATGTAGCCAACAGTAACTCAAACAATCCCATGAAAAAATTAA
The DNA here is from genome assembly GCA_024679065.1 of Sphyrna mokarran. NCBI lineage: Eukaryota > Metazoa > Chordata > Chondrichthyes > Carcharhiniformes > Carcharhinidae > Sphyrna > Sphyrna mokarran. Next base: position 1,818,243 of record JAGIQG010000031.1, read on the forward strand.
AAAAATATTTATTTTCTCTCTTTTTGCTGCAAGACCAAGTTTCGAGCCATGATACAATCGACATTCAGTCGCATGACTTTTACATTGGCAGCTGTCATTTTGACTTGTAGTTAATCTTGTACATATTCGAAAGAGGTGAACATTGGACAGTTGTATGGCAGCAACTTTCATATAATCGAATAATGAGTCCAGTAAATAGTTTCACAGCAGCCGGTTAAAGTCTAGAAGTTTATTTGCTAGCACGAGCTTTCAGAGCGCTGCTCCTTCATCAGCTGACTCATCTGAAGAAGGAGCAGCACTCTGAAAATTCGTGCTACCAAGTAAACTTGTTTTTAATTTTGTGTTGTGAGAATAGTTACGATGCCTACCCCTGTCCAAAACTAGCAAATCTGCATCATTGATGATAGGCCTGGAAAGAATACAACCAGATCCTCCACCTTCTGAATCTTTCCCATAATTCGGATTTTTATTTTATCTTCAAATACTTTACCGATTCAAAATTGGTATCGATCAATAGGACTGATTCCACAAAAAGATCAGCAATTGCATTCCAAAGCCGCCATTTCAGCATTGCCCATATATACTCTTTGTTTAATTTAAATTAATTAAAATGTTACTCCTTGTATCAAATTTCCCACTCATCTCTGCTGCTTGAAACAGGAAAGCCACAGATACTGAAATTCCTCTACCTAAACTTCCATCTGTCATGCCTGTACCAGGGGCATCATATCCGTTATATGCATTGGGATGCACGATTTACATTCAGCCTAATGCAAGGGAAATCTTGTTTGGCAGATTTACGAGAATTGTTCAGAGGGTGTAACGTATAGACTTGACTAACAGGAGCCGTTAATGTGGTTTATTTTTACTTACAGAAGGCGTTAGTCAAAGCGCCATAACACGAGATGACCATGTTAAGCGTAAAAGTCATACGATTGAGGGTCCGACATTTAAATGAGTAAGAACTTCATGGAAGACTGAAAAGCAAGAATAGGAGCAAGAAGTTATATGACATAAAACAGATTGGGTGGGTTTGGGAGGGGCGGGTGGAGTGGGTGAGGGTAGGCGATTGGCGACAGGTGGGATCAGGCTCTTGATTTGATGTTCCGCCATGAGCATAATAAATGGTGGAGAAGCCGAGGGGCCTCCTCATGCTCCTCCTGTCAAGTTTCTCTGTTTCTGCGAAAATTGCCTGGATAATGTATTGTGTTTATATTGCCATGTAAATATAGGGTATTTCGAAATACCTGAATTTGTCTGCCAGAACTTTGAGAAGATAAACAGAGTTCAGGTCTGAGATGTTATTTCCCAGTAGTTGTGAGCTATGTAAAGTCTGAACACTGTTTCGTGCATCACCAGTTCTTCTGGTGACAAAATAAGAGAAACATCTGAAAAATGTGGTGCACTGAATTCCAGGCTGTTTGTTGCACTTGGATTTGTTAGATGGAAAATTGAATGGATTCCAAGTTAAACATATGTTTTGCTTTATTGAATTATAGTATGCCCCTGTAGTTTCCAAAGTTAGCCGAGCCTTATCTATTGTCAGGAAACATTGTGAGGTTACTCTTAATTCAACATTTCCTTCATAGAGGGCACACAATGTGACTGGTAATTTGGCTGCATGAACTCGTTAGCTGCCTGTTCACTCCCATAATTGGCACAATACGTAAATTCTTGAAACCCAGACCCACCACCTCCCCTCCCCCAACCCCCCATCCCAGGTTACTCAGCAACAGACTTTTATGCTTTGCTCCTAACCACAATATTCACCTCTCTCTGTCCCTTACTGCGACTATTGTTGCGGCCATCCCGGATTCATTGAACATTGACTCGCTCACTATTCATTTGATGCAATCACGCACCATCCCCACCCTACCCATTCCCAAACAGATGCACAAACACTCCGCACGATCCACCACTGAATCATAGATTCCCTTAAAAAACTGCTCATCACCTCCCTAGCGTCTCCACTTAACTTCACACCGTAAAATAGCTGCACTGCCCTGGAATCAAAGGTTCTTTCTCTCTCTGACAGACCACAGGAAGTCAAACATCACCTCATGTGTATGCTAGTACCCTGTCGCACACTCCAGTCTCAACTTCTGTTTACCTTCAATCTGCTTCATAGAGAACATCTACAGAAAACGCTCTCCTTCGAGGACTTTGCAATCGGCCAACAAACCATCACCCATTGCTTCTCAGCCTTGTTAGAGTTGCCAGAATGCATGTCTTACAGATGGTGAATTAGAATATAAATTCTAGAGGGTATGAAAAAATAATCCTGCATTTTGGGTATCATTTGATGCACCAACTAGCGAGGGTCATATTCTGTGACATGATTAGGAACCTGTATAAGTACTGAGGAAACATCAGAGGCCAATGATTTTCTTTAAAATGAATGCAACTGCACATTGTCGAGAGTCAAGAAAAAGCATTCCTGTATTTGGCATGATGCGCGCACTCAAGGGTTCTGAATTCCTCTCAGAACTTGAAATGGGAATGTAGCCTCGTCATTCACTTTGCAATCACAGTCATACTTCAAAGGTGTGGAGAAAAATATTGATGTTACCAAGGGGAAGACTGATTCAAATCATGAAACGGTCACTGGCTAATGGTGGCCGATCAAAACACAAGCATTCAGGAATTTAAACTTGATGAGGGCGCTGATTTAAGAAGACAAGGAAGGAACAGAATAGACGAAAAAGATTAAGGTCAACATCACAATTTCAGTACTTTCTGCTTTCCTACTCATTCCTTTCTGAATTCTCCCCCCCCCAAAAAAAAACTGACTTGATAGTTTATTAAAAGTAAAAGCACCACAATATATTATTGGATTAGAAGAACAAAGAACAAAACAGCACGGGAAACAGGCCCTTCGGCCCAACGAGCCCGCGCCGCCACCCCGATGTTCCCACCTCTACCCACGATCCCTGACCATGTTTATAGATCTATGGATTAAAAACCAAATTTGAGACAATTTAGCAAGAATTTGTTTTGCCAATTAGCCTAAGGGCACATCTTTAGGATGTGGGAGGAAATACATTAGAACATAGAACATAGAACATAGAACAATACAGCACAGAACAGGCCCTTCGGCCCTCGATGTTGTGCCGACCAAAATAAAAAGCAATGCCCCTCCTAACTAAACCATTCCCGTCTCATCCATATACTTATCAACTAACCTCTTAAACGCCACCAAACTTGGCGCATCTACAACAGATGCAGGCAGGGCATTCAACTCCCTAATCACTCTTTGAGTAAAGAACCTACCTCTGATATCCGTCCTATAACTCATACCCCCTAATTTAAAGTTGTGTCCCCTCGTGCTAGCTTTTTCCATCCTAGGAAAAAGGCTATCACTGTCCACCCTATCCAAACCTCTAATTATCTTATATGTTTCAATAAGATCCCCCCTTAGCCGCCTCCTTCCTAACGAAAACAACCTCAAATCCTTCAACCTCTCTTCATAGGACCTGCCCTCCATACAAGGCAACATCCTAGTAAACCTCCTCTGTACCCTCTCCAATGCCTCCACATCTTTCTTATAATGTGGGGACCAGAACTGCACACAATACTCCAAGTGCGGCCGCACTAGAGTTTTGTACAGCTGCAACATGATGCTGCGGCTCCTAAATTCAATCCCCCTACCAATAAAAGCTAAGACTCCCTAAGCCTTCTTAACAACTTTATCCACTTGACTGCCTACTTTCAGGGATCTATTGACACATACAACAAGATCCTTCTGTTCCTCAACACTATTAAGAGCCCTACCATTAGCCCTATACTCTACACATTTATTGTTCCTGCCAAAGTGCATTACCTCACACTTTTCCACATTAAACTCCATTTGCCACCTCTCAGCCCAGCTCTGCAATTTGTCCAAGTCACTCTGTAAACTAAAACACCCCTCTTCACTATCTACCACACCACCAACTTTAGTATCATCTGCAAATTTACTGATCCATCCCTCAATACCCTCATCCAGATCATTTATACATAGAACATAGAACATTACAGCACAGAACAGGCCCTTCAGTCTTCGATGTTGCGCCGACCAATATAAAAAGCAATGCCCCTCCAAACTAAACCATTCCCTTCTCTTCCATATACTTATCAACTAACCTCTTAAACGCCACCAAACTTGGCGCATCTGCAACTGTTGCAGACAGGGCATTCCACTCCCGAACCGCCCTTTGGGTAAAGAACCTACCTCTGATATCCGTCCTATAACTATCACCTCTTAATTTAAAGCTGTGTCCCCTCGTGCTAGCTTTCTCCATCCTAGGAAAAAGGCTATCACTGTCCAATACATTAGGCAATACATTTATCAAAAGTGGGTAGATTTTCATTACAACTAAGGCCCTTGCCATCCTGATGTCTAATTTTCCTCTTTTCTTTCTTTTCTCCGTTTTCTGTAGCTAACTTAGCAGCAATTGCGATCCTCATCTTTCGAAAGTGTGGTCTCTCCAAATCTGTCAAACATTACCTGGTGGCCATGGCAACTGCAGATCTACTTGTTATTATTATTGATTTGATGTTAAGACATATTCCAATTGTTTACTTGGAACTTTTTAATTTTGTGTGGTCCATGCGTGTGTGCAATATCCATGCAGTTTTTCTGTATGCAGTCACTGACTGTTCTGTTTGGTTTACTGTGGCTTTCACATTTGATCGATGTGTTGCTATTTGTTGCCAGCAGCTCAAAAATAAATATTGCACAGAGAAAATGGCTGCTGTGGCTCTAGGAACAATTGCTGCGTTGAGCTCTTCCAAGAATATCTTCTGGTATTTTATGTTGTCAGGCAGATACATGGGGATGAACAGACCATGGTTTTGTTTAATAACATTTCATGCTCAAGTGTCGCCTGTCTGGACAATTGTCGAGTTTCTTCATCACATTCTAACCCCATGCTTACCATTTGTACTGATTTTGTTGTTCAATGTTGTCACCATCAGGCATATTGTAGTGAATAGCAGAGCCCGTAGACGGCTTCGAGCTGTGAAAGGTGGGGATAGTTCCAAAGACCCAGAGATAAATAGTCGATGGAAATCTATAATTTTACTATTTATTATTTCTTTGAATTTTGTCGTGCTATGGGCTCTTATAATGGTGTTTTCTATATGCAGACGGATGTTTTATCTAATGGATAGTTATATACTGATAAGTTATTTTGTGCAGGAAATGGGTTTCATGTTGCAGCTCATGAGTTGCTGTACAAACACTTGTATTTATGCTGTGACCCAGACTATGTTCAGAGAACAATTGAAAATTGTGCTAAAATACCCATTTATATCAGTTGTTCGATTCATTCAAAGATATAAATAAATGAATTACTGATCAATCGACTATTTCTACTATCATTCTTTTTTTTCCTAACGGGCCACAAGTTGTTGTGACTGTGATAGAGCAAGATCTGAGCTGCCCACATGGTTAAAAAAGTGCAGACCACTCTGTCACTGCAATAGTAGACTGCTGTTATTATACCACTCCGAGGATAGGGAGAATGGCAGATATTGCAAAAATCATTACAGAATGTGAAATATCTTAATGTAATGGAGAAAATTAAGGTGCTGGTATGGAGGTGGCAACAACAGTGGGTTGGGTAGATATGAGTATAATGGCAATGAAGGGCAAGGCCTCTCACTATGATCAGAATAAGGAAATTCACTGTCTCTATGATGGCAGAGGGATGTGCCAATTTTGACATTCTCAGTATGGCAGCAAGGCAGGCAGACTTTTATTTTATTAAATAAATGAAGAAATGCTGAGGCAGCCATATTCCCACGATGGAGGACAACCCATAGCCTGGGAACCTGCTGAGAGTGAGACGATGCATACATGACTGGGGGGAGGGGTATAAATATCTCCTCTTAACTTGTATTCTTGGAGACTCCTGAGATGTGTCTCCCAAAAGCTTTTGAATAAACTACTGTACTTTGAATACAATTCGTCTCAGAGTTATTTTTGCGTACAACAGATTGAAACCCAATCAGCCCATCTGCAACCTCAGTGTGAGTATGGCTATTGTATTTTGGTTTCTCATCACTGTAACCCCAATGCATATTGACGCACAACTTGGAAGGGGAGTGTGTGTTAGAAGTGTAGTGAACCTTTTGTTGTACTTGCTTTGTTCACGTCTTTCAAGGAAGAAAATCTGTTGCCCTTACCATGCCAGGCCTTTATGCAATTCCAGATTCACAGCAATGTTGTTGATTCTAAATTTCCCCAAGAGAGACTAAAAGGTCCGGTTTTGTTTTTTTTTCCTTCTTCGAGTCAAACATAACATCTTAAGTCAGATTGATAAGATAGATGGTAAGACACATCCAGTGGTGAGAAAGTCTAGCTCAAAGGGACATTGCTACAATATAAAGACAAGTCATTTGAAACTGAGGTGTATTGAAATGAATTCTCGCAGAGAGAGGAGAATCTCCAATATTTCCTTTCCCAAAGGGTAGTGGGGGCTGGATGATTAGTAATAGACCCATGGTGACAGCCGACGCCCCATTGCTTATCACTCTACCCAACTCTACTCAGTTGCTATGGGTCTCCCACCATGTTCACAGTTCCTCCCTGCCACCTGTTCACTGCTAACCACAGCTGCTAATATTATTCTTCACCAGCCACTTACCATCTTTACCTCACATGTTGCTCTCCTCACCTCCCATCAATCTGAAAATCTCACATAGACATGATGCAGTCGATATGAGGTAGCCCTCCACGACAACCCATTCCCAACATTTTCCTTTTACTCCACCGTCAATCCAGCTATTTTTCTGACTGTCCCACTGAAACAGCTTCCCGACCAACCGCATGATTACTACCCTAGGATCCATTTTCTGACGTCCCCTCGCCCCGACATGACTGATGCCCCTTTGTCCTCACCGGACCTCACCTTTTATGTTGATGGAACATAGAACATAGAACATAGAACATTGCAGCACAGAACAGGCCCTTCGGCCTTCGATGTTGCGCCGACCAATATAAAAAGCAATGCCCCTCCAAACTAAACCATTTCCTTCTCTTCCATATACTTATCAACTAACCTCTTAAACGCCACCAAACTTGGCGCATCTACAACTGCTGCAGGCAGGGCATTCCACTCCCGAACCACCCTTTGGGTAAAGAACCTACCTCTGATATCCGTCCTATAACTATCACCCCTTAATTTAAAGCTGTGTCCCCTCGTGCTAGCTTTTTCCATCCTAGGGAAAAGGCTATCACTGTCCACCCTATCTAAACCTCTAATCATCTTATATGTTTCGATCAGGTCCCCTCTTAGCCTCCTCCTTTCTAATGAAAACAACCTCAAATCCCTCAGCCTCTCCTCATAAGACCTGCCCTCCATACCAGGCAACATCCTGGTAAACCTCCTCTGTACCCTCTCCAATGCCTCCACATCTTTCTTATAATGTGGGGAGCAGAACTGCACACAATACTCCAAGTGCGGCCGCACTAGAGTTTTGTACAGTTGCAACATGACGTTGCGGCTCCGAAATTCAATCCCTCTACCAATAAAAGCCAAGACTCCATATGCCTTCCTAACAACCTTCTCGACCTGACTGCCTACTTTCAGGGATCTATGCACATACACACCAAGATCCCTCTGTTCATCTAGACTACTAAGAATCCTACCATTTGCCCTATACTCTACACATTTATTATTTCTGCCATAGTGCATTACCTCACACTTTTCCACATTAAACTCCATTTGCCACCTCTCGGCCCAGCTCTGCAACTTGTCCAAGTCCCTCTGCAAACTATAACACCCGTCTTCACTATCTAACACCCCATATATTTCTCATATATTTCTCCAGGAGGGAAGCCCCTCTCACACTGTGCTGTAGTAAAGAGTGCAACAATTTTAGAATTGGCAGCCTTTGACACCCCGATTACAGCACCCAAAAAATAACTGTTTGTCCTTACTCCCAGCTCGCATTCTGGTGGCTGGCCGTTCTGCTGAGATTTTACTCATTCTCGCTACACCTTTTGCGTTACCCATGATTTTGGTCAGTTTTGGGACCAGCGAGGTTTTCTTACCACTTCGGGTTCCCCAATCCAAAAACATTTTAGAACGTAGAACATAGAACAATACATCACAAACAGGCCCTTCGGCCCACGAGTTGCGCCAATCACATCTACCAATCTACAGACCTATCTATAACCCCCTATCCTATTCTTTTCCATATACTCATCCAGAAGTCTTTTAAAAGACCCCAGTGAGTCTGCCTCAACAACCTGTGACGGCAGTCGGTTCCATTCACTCACCACCCTCTGAGTGAAAAACCTACCCCTGACATCTCCTTTGTATTTGCTTCCCTGCACCTTAAATCTGTGTCCTCTCGTAGTGACAATTTCAGCTCGGGGAAATAGTCTCTGAGAGTCCTCCCAATCTATTCCTCTCAACATTTTATAAACCTCTATTTACCAGGATGTTGCCTGGTATGGTGTGAAAGCCTTATGAGGAAAGGCTGAGGGACCTGAGGTTATTTTCAATAGAGAGAAGAAGGTTACGCGGTGACCTGATTGAGGCGTATAAGATGATCAAGGGATTGGTTAGGGTGGATAGTGAGAGCCTTTTTCCTCGGATGGTGATGACCAACACGAGGGGACAAAACATAGAACATAGAACATAGAACATAGAACATAGAACAATACAGCACAGAACAGGCCCTTCGGCCCTCGATGTTGTGCCGACCAAAATAAAAAGCAATGCCCCTCCTAACTAAACCATTCCCTTCTCATCCATATACTTATCAACTAACCTCTTAAACGCCACCAAACTTGGCGCATCTACAACAGCTGCAGGCAGGGCGTTCCACTCCCTAATCACTCTTTGAGTAAAGAATCTACCTCTGATATCCGTCCTATAACTCATACCCCTTAATTTAAAGTTGTGTCCCCTCGTGCTAGCTTTTTCCATCCTAGGAAAAAGGCTATCACTGTCCACCCTATCCAAACCTCTAATTATCTTATATGTTTCAATAAGATCCCCCCTTAGCCGCCTCCTTTCTAACGAAAACAGCCTCAAATCCTTCAACCTCTCTTCATAGGACCTGCCCTCCATACCAGGCAACATCCTAGTAAACCTCCTCTGTACCCTCTCCAATGCCTCCACATCTTTCTTATAATGTGGCGACCAGAACTGCACACAATACTCCAAGTGCGGCCGCACTAGAGTTTTGTACAGCTGCAACATGATGCTGCGGCTCCTAAATTCAATCCCCCTACCAATAAAAGCTAAGACTCCATAAGCCTTCTTAACAACTTTATCCACTTGACTGCCTACTTTCAGGGATCTATTGACACATACACCAAGATCCTTCTGTTCCTCAACACTATTAAGAGCCCTACCATTAGCCCTATACTCTACACATTTATTGTTCCTGCCAAAGTGCATTACCTCACACTTTTCCACATTAAACTCCATTTGCCACCTCTCGCCCAGCTCTGCAACTTGTCCAAGTCCTCTGTAAACTAAAACACCCCTCTTCACTATCTACCACACCACCAACTTTAGTGTCATCTGCAAATTTACTGATCCATCCCTCAATACCCTCATCCAGATCATTTATAAAAATTACAAACAGCAGGGGCCCCAAAACAGACCCCTGAGGCACACCACTCGTCACCGAACTCCACGATGAAATCTCCCATCAACCACCACCCTCTGTCTTCTATCTGCCAGCCAATTTCTAATCCAATTAGCTAAATCACCCTCTATTCCACACATCTGCATTTTCTGTAGAAGTCTTCCATGGGCCACCTTATCAAAGCCTTACTAAAGTCCATATATACTACATCAACCGCCTTACCCCCATCCACCTCTTTGGTCACTTTCTCAAAAAACTCAATGAGGTTAGTAAGGCATGACCTACCCTTCACGAAACCATGCTGACTATCCCCAATCAATTCATTTCTCTCTAAATAACTATAAATCCTATCCCTAATAATTCTCTCCAATACCTTGCCCACCACAGAAGTAAGACTCACTGGCCTATAATTCCCAGGAAGGTCTCTCTTCCCCTTCTTAAACAATGGGACCACATTCGCCATCCTCCAGTCCTCCGGAACCACACCCGTAACCAACGAGGACCTGAAGATCAGAGCCAGAGGCTCTGCAATCTCCTCTCTTGCCTCCCAGAGAATCCTAGGGTAAATCCCGTCCGGCCCAGGGGACTTATCCAACTTCAAACCCTCGAGAATTTCTAACACATCCTCCCTATCTACTACAATACTCCCCAATTTGCAACCCTGTACCTCAGTGCTCTCCACAGCTACATTTCCAGCACTCTGCGTGAATACCGAAGAGAAATATTTATTCAGTGCCTCGCCAATCTCTTCAGGCTCCACGCACAACTTCCCACTGCTGTCTATGACTGGCCCTAATCTTGCCCTAACCAATCTTCTATTCTTAACATATCGAAAGAAAGCTTTAGGATTCTCCTTAATCCTATCAGCCAACATCTTCTCGTGTCCCCTCTTAGCTCTCCTCAATTCACTTTTTACCTCCTTCCTAGCTAATCTATAGCTATCCATTGCACTACCTGAGCCTTCAAGCCTCATCCTGACATAAGCCTCCTTTTTCTTCTTAACCAGCAAATCAACTCTTTTCGTACACCAAGGCTCTCTTACTCGTCCATTTCCTCCCTGCCTGACAGGGACATACTTATCAAGGACTCTCAGCAGCTGCTCCTTGAATAAGCACCACATTCCAGATGTTCCCAGTCCCTGTAGTTCCCTAGTCCAATCTACGCACCCTAATTCTCTCCTGATGGCCTCATAATTACCCTTCCCCCAGCTATAACTACAGCCCCCAGCTTCATGCCTATCCCTGTCCATCACTAAGGTGAACGTAACCGAATTGTGGTCACTATCACCAAAATGTTCACTAACTTCAAGCCTAACACCTGGTCTGGCTCATTGCCCAGCACCAAATCCAATGTAAAACGTTAAATTAAGAGTGGTAGTTATAGGACGGATGTCAGAGGCAGGTTCTTTACACAGAGGGTGGTGAGAGCGTGGAATGCCCTGCCTGCAGCAGTTGTGGACTCGCCTACTTTGGGGCATTCAAATGTTCGGTGGATAGGCATATGGATGATATTGGAATAGTTTAGGTTAGAGGGTCCACTGGCCGGCGCAACATCGAGGGCCAAAGGGCCTGTACTGCGCTGTAATGTTCTATGTTCTGTGTTCTATCAGGTCGCCTCTCAACCTACGTCTCTCCAGGGAGAAGAGTCCCAGCTCCCTCAACCTATCTTCATAAGTCATGCCTCCCAATCCAGTCAGCATCCTTGTAAATCTCCTTTGTGCTCTTTCAATACCCATACCACTTTCCCTTTTTACCAAGGCCCAAAAATAGCCGCAATGATTTGTCTGCCTTTAAATTGACTTAATGGGCTACACGCTCAACTTTACTGGCACTTCCTCTTTTCCCACTGTGTTCGCACATCCACAGTCAACATGAAACAGATATGCCCCATAAAAGCCTGATTAGGTGCTCCAGTTAGTGAGGAGCGACCAGAACTGCGCACAGTACTCCAAGTGGGGTCTGACAAGGGTCTTATACAGCTGCATCATTACCTCCTGACTCCAAAACTCAGTTCCTCGATTAATGAAGGCCAGTACACCATACGCCTTCTTGACCACTTCTTCCACCTGCGAGGCCGATTTAAGATTCCTGTGGACCCGGACCCCAAGATCCTTCTGCTCTACAACACAGCTAAGATTCCTACCCTTGATATTGTACTCCTTCATCTCATTATTCTTGCCAAAGTGGACCACTACACATTTATCCGCGTTGAAGTCCATCTGCCACTTCTCTGCCCAGTCTTGCATCCTGTCTATGTCCCGCTGCAACTTTTGACATCCCTCCAGACCATCCACAGCACAATCGACCTTTGTATCGTCAGCGAACTTACTAACCCATCCCTCCACCTCCTCATCCAGGTCATTTATGAAAATGACAAACAGCAAGGGTCCCGGAACAGATCCCTGGGGCACTCCACTGGTGACTGACCTCCATGCAGAAAAAGACCCAACCACAGCCACTCTCTGCCTTCTGCCAGCAAGCCAATTCTGGATCCACAAGGCCAAAGCCCCTTGGATCCCATGCCCTCTCACCTTCTCAAGAAGCCTTGCATGGGGGACCTTATCAAACGTCTTGCTGAAGTCCATGTACACCAAGTCCACCGCTCTTCCTTCGTCAATGTGTTCAGTCACATTTTCGAAGAACTTAACTAGGCTTGTAAGGCAAGACCTGCCCTTGACAAAACCATGCTGCTGACTATTTCTGATCATTCTAAACTTTTCCAAATGTTCATAAATCTTGTCCTCAGAAGCATCTCCATCAGCTTACCAACCAGTGAAGTCAAATTCACCAGTCGGTAATTTCCTGGACTACCTTGTTCCTTTTCTTAAAAATAGGAACCACATCTGCAATCCTCCAATCCTCTGGAATCTCTCCCGTTTCCATGGACGACGCAAAGATCATCGCTAGATGATAGGAGACAAAGATAGAAACATAGTACTAATAAAGAACTTGGTTCGGCTAAACCTGGGCCACGATGGAAAAGATTCTATTCCAAACTCCAACTGCAATCAAGGTTCAAGGACATCCTCATTGCTTACATCTAACTGACTGAAAACTGTGGACACCAGGACATACCAACACAGAATGAAATTTATTCCCATCATCCCCAGCCTTCCGGCTAGCCCTCTGGTATGAGGACGACCAATCCAAAGAAAAATAAGTCTGGGAAATGGGCTCAGCAAAGGATATTTGAATTCCAAGATATTTCTCTAAGCATCTTACCTGTGAGCATTGCAGTCAAACTGCAGTAAGTGATGGGTATTATTAGCTTATTCATAGCGTCAAACCCAAATGTCGGTCTCCCCACCCCATTTTGTTGTCATGAATCTGTAGAATAGATCCTTAGAAATGGGACTAAGCCAGTAGACTCTATTAGCTGTACCCAGACATGAAATGTCACTAAACACCACCAAAAGGACATGCTGAATATTGAGTGTTCTAGCTGTACTGTGCAACTAAGGATATATGCCGAACTAATGAGCAATATGATTACCTGTAATGGTCCCTATTTTGTCTGCGCAAATAACGGCTATTCATGTGTCCCTTGGGAGTGGGCAGGATCTTGCTATCTAGTATATGTGGTCCCCTGTATCCGACATTATGACTCCCTAACCTGAACCTCACCTCCCTCTTTTGATATCAAACCATGTAATTACAGAAATCTTGCGATGTTGTATGATAGCCTTCCCTCTCTATAGCACAGCCAAAGCTTCCCGACAACTGATCAACATGGCCTCAGCTCTTGGGAAAATAATAAAAAAACACAGCAGATGGTGGAACATATGGATGCCGCTATATCTGAAGTATCGGCAAAACTGATTGTCATCCAATAGGTAGTCCTTCAAAACAAAAAGCTTTGGATTATTTCCTGGCTGAATAGGGAGGTACGTGCACCCTAGTGACATTGGAGTATTGCATCTTTATCTCTGATCCCTCCAAAAACATAAGAAGCCTAGCTAATCGCAGAGAGACAGCAGATAAGATCAGAATGGAAGGGTAGAAATCCAATCATTACATCCCCCCCCCCCCGCCCCGCTCTGGTTGGTGGTGCTTGGTAACATATTTGGAGACTTGGAAGGAATGATGGTATACCCAGGAATCATGATCTTGGTCATGCGGTCATTTTATTTCTTCTCAAGTGCCTATGTAATTATTTGGTCTATTCTTCCAAAGGCCGCCATTAAAATGATTTACGAGTTAATTATCATTGAATGATAAAATGAGGTAATGGAATAGTAAATGGTTATTTTCCACTGTAGAGTGCCAAGTGAACGATTGAGCTTGCAAAAACAGCAGAGAAACAGCTCATTGGAGCAAACTGACAAAACAGGTTAACCACAGCTCCAGCTTGCTGAGTTGGGCTGGGGTGTGAGTCTAGCCGTGAGTATGTGATAATGTTCTCTTCCGCACTAACAAATGGAGTATCCTAAAAATATTATGCATATGTTCTGATGGGTGAGGGTTGTAAAAAGTAGATGTGTATTTTAAAAAGATGTTCTTTCTTTTACAGCAATTCCTGTAACTACTCGTTTTTGATTGAAAAGGGTGATGTGTGCTGAATTCTAGACATATTTGATTGAATCAAATAAACTGTGATTAAGTCTTGTTTGAAATCGCATCTATTTGATGGGCTTGTAAACTGTATAAACAGGGTTAGCCTTGTTGCTTCGTGTGTTTTTTACTAATTGATTTCAACACAGAGTGGAGAATAAGTTCCAAAAGTTAGCCAGCATGCATATGGAATACAAACAAAAATCTTTGATCCTGAAAAGGGATGGTGTTTGCCTTTGTATCAAGGAGGAAGAGTCTCGCGAAAAGTGAACTTAATACCTATTTCATTAATCTTTATCTTCAACATCCTGCATTAAACTCACTTACTGTTTATTATTTATGCAATATTGATGTCCTGAAAAAATGCCCATTTCCCATTTCTGTATTCTTCCCGTTTTATTTGCTATATCATATCGACACCGACACTGCCACTAAATCTATTTCCATGACAATTATTTGACTGTGCTCTTGAATACACAATTTTGCGAAGCTGATGCACATATCATGAACAGCTCTTTCTCCATCAGCCATGTCAGGTACTACAGCAATGATTGACTAACGTCATCAAACAATTTTTCATTAATATATTTGCTACTATTTTAATTCATTGCACTTTTCTTGAAGCAAACAATTTTGCACCTCTATTTGTGGCTTTTCTAAATTCCAGCATGAGTAATATCAGATAATAAGATTGATAATTTTTAATCTCTCTATTAGAAGCAATCACTCACATCCTGAAATTTATCCTGAATAACTGATGTAACCTATCACAATGGGCAGGTTCGCTAGCGAATTCAATGTTTCCCACATTCTTTCCCTGAGCAATCCTATATTTTCCACCACTTGTTTTTTCTACTGTATATTAGCATTAAACGGATTGTGAGGGAACAGCTGAACCAGTTTATTCACTGACTGCAAATAACATTATTCTCCCTAGAAACAGTTATGCCTCTGGAGAGATTGCCAGGGCTATTAATAGGTCCAAGAATGCGGAGTTGTTCAGAACATGAGAGCAACAGAATCGCATTTTACAAAATTGGGTGAGGATCTGAGAACAGTCGATTGAATGGTTCAAGAGCGGATCAGAATCTGAGAACAACTAATTGGGAAGTTGAACAAAATGGATGAGAATCTGAATACAACCTCTTGGAATGTTACAACAACACACAGATCTTTATCCGGGGCTCTTTTTGTTCTTTTTAAATTTTATGAAACAATGTCACCGTTATGGCGGCTCGAATGCATCCTTAAAGTTATTCAAGCTGGTTACTATCCATTTCTCGCTATCATTGGAGTACCAAGTGAGTAATTGTAAACATTTATTTTTTTTATGAACAATATTGAACTGACTTGATTTGGTCTTGATGAGGGATCATCCGAACTCGAAATGTTGCTCTTCTTCCCTCTGTACTGACACTGTCAGACTTGTTGAGATTTGCCAGTATTTTCTGTTTTTGTTTCAGATTCCAAAATTACTATAACTTGATTTAACAAAATATTGCTTGTACGTCGATTCGATTTAGGGAAAACTGGATGTTTTGTTCTCAGTTATCCTTACAATCTGTGTGTTCAGGCTCATTGATTCCAATCCTGTCGCAGGGCAACAACTGACACTGAGCGAAGTTTAAGTCACATATCCTCTCAAAAATCCATGTCACTGAATGGCATCTTGGTAATATCATCGTTATATTACATAGAAAAAAGTAATGAGATGTCAAAAACTCCTCAAAAAAAAGTACTGCTTATCTTGCCCGCGGAGAGATAAATTCCCACCTTCACCAGTCTGTCCATGTAACTGTATAACTCCTGTTCCCTGAAAAATATAGTATTAACTGTGATGTATTCGATTCAGAACGTTCAGATAGTCCTTCAATCCTGTTTTGTATATTCTAAAAGCAATGCATTCGCCAACCGTCAGAAAGCCTATGGTTACATTCTCCAAAAGTGTGCTGAGGGTGCGTCACACAGTCGGAATCTCGGTGCCAATTTGGCATCGAAAATATCATCCAACCTCAGATGTGTGTTGGTTCCATAACCGTCCATGTCTAGCTCTGTAACCACTCCGACCTTTGCCAGTCTCACCTCACCTGTTTATGGAAGCAAACCCATGGTTTTGTTGCACCATGCTTGGATGTTTGTAAATATACTCGCCTTACCACTCGCATTCTTGTCTCCAAAATATTAGTTTTACATTAGGATGTTTCACGTGCCTTAATTCAATCATATCCCCTGTTATCCAAGACCTTGTTGGTATACTTTGGATCTTGGTGAATTCTTCAAGCTGTAGAATATTAAACATAAAGTGTACTTTCAGCCTCATTATCAACCAGACATTATAATTTTATTTCGCTTCACTTGGCCCAAAGCTTTATTGGTGTGTTGTTTCAAGTTCCCATTTAAATGCTTCATAAATTTTCGGATGGTCTCTGCCTCCATCACCCAAAAAGGCAGCGGGCACCAGTCTCCCATTGCCCTTTGAACAAATCTCCAATTTACCTGCTGCATTTCTTTAATCTGTGCCCCTGATAATTGACCCTCTAGTGGGGGATGACATTTCCTTCTGATCGACAATTTATGTACCTCTTGCAATTTTGCACACTTCATTGAAGTATCTATTCACCCTTCTTTCTTTCAAGGTAACAATCTCTGCTTAACCGTTTTTTTTTCATTAAAAAAAACACACCACACACAATCTCCTGGAAAATTTCTTTTGGAATACAATCCTATGCAACTTCCCATGTGTGAAGAGACCTGCGCACATTTCCCCATCTTTGATTTTGTTTATCATTATCGCAAGTACGAACATACAGTGAAAAGTAATGTTTCTTGTGCACTATACAGATAAATAACACCGTTCACAGAGAAAGAAACGATAGAGTGTAGAATATGGTGCGACAGTTATAGCTTCTAGGGTGTACAGAATGATCAACTTAATGCAAAGGAGTCCATTCAATGCTCTTAACGGCAGCAGGGAAGAATTCTTGAATCGGTTTGCATGCAATCACAGACTTTTGTACATTTCTTCCATTGAAGGAATAATTTCCAGTATGCACGGTGTTCTTAAATCTGGCTACTTTGCCGAAGCAGCGGGAAGCATAGGCAGAATCAAAAAATGGGACGTTGTTTTGCGTGACGGATAGGGCTACATTCAAGATCTTTTGTACTAAATTGTGGTCTTGGTCAGGGCAAAAAACAGAAAGAATGCTTTCTACGGTGCATCCGTAAATTTTGGTGAGAGTAGTCGCTGACGTACCAAATTTCTCTATGTTCTAAGAAAATAGAGACCTTCGTAGGCTTTCTTTAATACAATGTCCGAATTGGGTCCGGGGTGGGGTGGGGGGGGGGGGGGGGGGGGGGGGGACTAGGGAAGGCTGTTGTTCATCTTTCGACAAATAAAAATTGAAGATTTCGACTGTTTATAATTCAACCCCATGGATGTCGATTGATGCATTTTCTTCTCTTGCTTCTGAAGTGGGTGATAATCTCCTTTGTTATGTTGACAGTGACAGACAGATTACTGTCACTGCCTCAGTTCACTGGATCACTATCTCAATCCTGTACGACGTTGCGTCATTGCTTGAGATTCGATGGTGTTGTTTGAAAAAAAAACAGAAAAGGGAATTGGAGTAGAATGTGGCCATATCGTCATAGTATAGAAGGAGTACAGTAGGGGGGCTGAGAACACAGCCTTGTGACACGCTAGTTTTGTAGACCATAGTGTGGAGGTGCTGTTGCTTTTCCTTACTGATTGTAGCCGTTGCATAAGACGTTCAGGATTCGGTCGCAGAGGGAAGAGCCAAGACCTGGCCATGGAGTTTGGAGATGAATTTCTTAGGAATAATAATGAAGGCTGAGCTATCATTAATAAATAGTCGGCCATCTGTGACTTTGATGTCTAGGTGTTCCAGTGTAGCCCAACCAGTTTTTCTTTTATCCCCGTCATACCCTTCATGAACCTATATTCTGTTCCGTGGGAAATGAAGGCAAGTAACCTACGTACCTCAGTACCCTCTTTTCTAGCTGTGCAGGAGACTTATGAATCCTCGTGTATGCACAGCACATACCATCGGGCTGTTTGTACTTCCCAGCATTCTACTGTTCATTATGCGGTGTGTTTGCCTAGTTTGCCCACTAAAAATGCATTGGTTTGCAGTTCTCAAGTTTCAATTATATTTTTCACTATTTATTAATCTGGCCAACCAATCTATATGATTGTTTATCTTCCATGTTATTGTCCTGATTAGGAATTTTCAGGTTTTCTGCCAGTTCATAACTTCAATGTTTATGAGTAAATGCATTAATGTTCACTGTAAACAGTAACAAAAAAAAAACTACTCATATCATTGCTTCACATCACTGGATCCAATTTTCTAATACAAGCAACAGCTTCAACATGATACTTTGAATCATGGACTTTTGTGTCTAATTTGCTTAGAGGTCTTGATCCCATGTGTAAGTAACTTACTGATTAATTTCCCGTGCAGAATCTTGTTGAAATCCTTGCTGAATGCCAGTTGGTGTGCAGCAACTGCAGTGTCCTACATCTACTTATTTGACATTGTTATTAGCATTCAAACATGTGGTAATTATACTTTGAGCCAGATTGTGAGTAACCATGTCTTTTTATTCACTTCTTCACAGTTAATATACTGACAATTGTGATCTTGTCCCGAGGAAAATGTGGTCTTTCGAAATGTGTGACACGTTACCTGGTCGCCATGGCAGCAGCAGATCTAATGGTTGTCATATTTGACCTCATTTTGAGACAAATTCCAATCGTGTTTCGGAAGCAATTTCATTTCTTGTTCTCCATCCCCATGTGCAATATTCACGCTGTCCTTCTTTATTCAGCCACAGACTGTTCTGTCTGGTTCACTGTCACTTTCACTGTTGATCGATTTGTAGCCATTTGCTGCAAGCAGCTGAAAACAAAATATTGCACTGAGAAAACAGCAGCAGTTGTTTTAGGAACAGTGACTACACTGAGCTGTTTGAAGGACATTTCCTGGTATTTTATGCAGGGCGACACGTATTGGGAGGGAAACAAACCATGGTTTTGTGACATGCCCCTCACCTATACATTTTCTTTAGTCTGGGGAATAATTGAATTTATTCATTACATTCTGAACCCGGCTGTCCCTTTTGTCCTGATTTTGCTGCTTAATGTTTTCACCATCAGGCACATTCTGCTCTCCAGCAGAGCACGAAGAAGACTGTTGACTCACAATCGTGGGCAGAAATCCAGAGATCCAGAGATGGAGGCTAGAAGGAAATCAATCATTTTACTATTTGTTATTTCAGCCAATTTCATTATATTATGGTCAGTCTTTATGGTTTATTCGATATGGAGGCGGATGTATTACTTAGGACATGTATCTATGTTTCTGCATTGGTTTGTACAGGAATTAGGTTTTATGTTACAGCTCTTGAGTTGCTGCACAAATACATGCATTTATGCAGTGACACAGGCTAAATTCAGAGTGCAGTTGAAACTTACTTTGACACGTCTCTTTAATCTGCAAGTCAATGACGCGTGTAATTGAATCAATCATTTTGAACTTTTCTTCAAATCTACTGATGGGAACAAGCTGATATTCTGATATTGGGGGAGGGCTGGACGGTATATTCCAGACAAAATGTTGAATGAATGGAAAACGTAACACGTAAATAAGCGGGAGGGAAGAGTTGCAGCATAAATAGCATTGCTAATGTGTGAAAAATACATTGGGACTTGTGGGCATATACTAGTTGAACTGTTGACTGAGTGTGCTACATCATGAACAATGGCTGAGAGATTGTATAGCTTGCGCTGTGGCAAGAAGGAAAAAGTACATGTCCTTGTTAGAATGGTCTGGTCGAGATATTTACAACTCAAATATCAGAGGAGCTGCACTGCATACCAGCCACAGAGTTGGAGATGCCTCGCGATGTGAGGATCTTGGAACATATTGTCCTTTATTTCTTAGAATTTGTCGCTTACCGATGCAATATATAATTGTTTTTTCAGGCGTGATAGCGAAGAAAGTTAGTTTTCCCCCTAACCCCAGCCCCCTCCCCCTCCGCCCCGGCTAATTCCATATGCTTTAGAGAAGCTGTCAACAGTAATTTTGTTTTCAGTTTCTCAGCGTTAGTTGAAGTGAAAACGAGTATTGAAGCTGCAAAGCAGAGGCTTGAGATCTATTTACTTTAATTTCGTTCACGTCCCATTAGTTTTATTGATTAACTCGACAGATTTGGAGCTTCCACTCCATAATGAATTATGGAGGTGACAAAATTTGTAATCATCTGCAGTGTGTCTCGTCCAGCTCATTGTCCTATGAGGAACGATTAGATAGACTGGGGTTGTTTTCCCTTGAAAGACGTCGGTTTAGAGGGGATCTCATAGAGGTGTATAAGATTATAAGGGGTATAGATAGAGTAAATGGAGGTAAATTTTTTCCACCTTCAGAAATGGATAGGACGAGGGGTCATGGCCTTAGGGTGAGGGGGGCTATGTATAAGACGAATATTAGAGGGCAGTTTTTCACACAAAGGGTAGTGGGGGTGTGGAATGCACTGCCGAGTAAGGTGGTGGGAGCAGGCACGCTGGGGCTGTTTAAGGGTCTCTTGGACAGCCACATGAGCGGTATGCAGATAGAGGGATATATTAGGACTGTTTAACTACGGCTTTTTTCCACAGGTAATTCGGTCCATAATTTGAGCACGCATTCGGCAGGTGGTGCGGGTACAGCTCTTGGATGTTGATTCATGGGTTGCCTGGTACCTCATGTCGTAAATGAGTGCTTTATGTGGACCATCTGAAGGGCACCATGACAGCTCAGAGACTATCGATGTGGCTGTGCAGACACTTGGAATTGGGCCGGTGTCTGCGGGAGTTTGCGCGTTCTCCCCGTGGTTGCGTGGGTTTTCTCCGGGCACTCCGGTTTCCTCCCACAACCCAAAAATTCGCTCTTAGGCTGATTGGGTAACAAATTGTCCCTATGGTGAAAATTTTCCATATTATGAATAATATATATATTATTATATAGGAATATTAAAATAGGATAATGTATTTGGTATTACGGCGGCGCGGGCTCGTTGGGCCGAAGGACTTGTTTCCCGTGCTGTGTTGCTTAATAAAAAAAAAAAATCTTCTACTTAGTGAGGAAGGTTTGGAAGACCATGATCAAAGCCAGAGCTCCAGCTGATGATTTGATCGGTATCAACTGGTCTAATTTCCTCCTGATAATGTGGGTACTCCAGGCAGTCAGCTTAAAGCATTAAGAGCATCTCTCTAAATTGTGCTGAGAAAAAAAAAACTTTAATTTTTGAAGATGAAAGCATTTCCAACATACATTGTTCTTTCACGTCACGTTACCCTGACTGAAGAGTTTATCACTGAGATTCAACTGTGCTGGACACACCGTGTATATGTTGGAGCAAGGCAGTCATTCGAAGCGGATGTTCTACTCCAACCTATTTATGTGAGGGCATTCCTGCAAAGGAATAGAAAAAAAAAACACTTCACTGAAAAAAAGAATGAAAGTTCATATGAAGCAGAAAAATCATATAAAGCCACTTGTTGGAGAAAAAAAAAGAACAACTTCGAGGAAGTAAATGTTGGCGCACTTGGCAGACAAAAGATAAACTGGACAATATCATTGGTAACATGCAAAGGTGGACTCGTGGCTGCAGACAGCATCCGCACAACTCAGAAATGTTTCTGTGTTCACATCTTTCGGGAGTACTGAACAAAATCCCGCCCTCTCTCCCTTTCGTGATCTCTCCCTCTGACTGTTCATCCAGTATTCCAGTATCTCCAGGGCCTCACTTTGTCATTCGTTGTCTCTTTCCCTGTTTCCAGTGAAGGACATCTCAGTCTGGCTTGTGAAAGTGTCAGGGCCTCGCAACGTTTGCTTTCTGTCTCCAGTTCTCTCCCTCTCTCTCTCTCTCTCTCTGACATATTTTTTATCTCTCCATCTGATGAGATGTTTTTGACAGAGTGAAAAAAGATGCAAGGTTTGTGAGGGATAAATGGTTTATGAAATGTTGAGGTTGACGTATCCTCCATTTTCTCTCAATGTGGTGATTTCCCGGTGGCGGATGAAATGCATCACCATATTGACAGGCTAGTTTTTTTTCTTGTTTTATTCTGTCACCTTGGCAACTGTCTCCACATTAATATGATTGCACAAAATATAATTTCATAGTTAATGGGGTAACGTATTTGCTTCGATGACTAGCTCACATGAAACGGTAAGTTGTTTGAAAGGATGTGACGAGTGATATGCCACCGGGATCTATGTTGGGTTCACAAACTTTACAATTTGTCTGTAAACGCATTGGATGAAGGGACTGAAAATTAGGTTGCTAAATTTGTTAATGTCGAAAATATTGGTTGACAATTGGGATGAGGGCGGAAGGAGGATACAAAGAGACATAGATAGCTTACGTGAGTAGACAAGTACCTGACAAATGAAATTTAAATTGAATTAAGGGGAAATTCGCAATGTGGATCCGAACAATGCAAAAAAGTGATTATTGTCCAAATGACGTGAAGTTGTAAAGCGGTGAAATGCAGAGTGAACTAGGTGTCCTGGTGTTTGCGTCGTTAAAAACAAAACGAGTATACAGCTACAACAAGTCATTAGGAAAGTTAATGGAAGCGTAACATTTACTGTGAGGGGAAATTAATATAGCATTCGGGAGGTTGCGCTTCAGTTAGACAGGGCATTGGCAAGACTACAACAGGAGTATTGTATGCAGTTATAGTCTCCTTATTTAAGATAAGATGTAATTCTATTGGAGGGAGTTAAAAAAGAAAAAGGATACAGGACTAATATCTGTAATGGACTGGTTACTGATGCAATAAGTTTGCAGAGGCTCGGTTTGCATTCATTGCAGTTTAGGAGAGTACATAGAACATAGAACATTACAGCACAGAACAGGCCCTTCGGTCTTCGATGTTGTGCCGACCAAAATAAAAAGCAATGCCCCTCCAAACTAAACCATTCCCTTCTCTTCCATATACTTATCAATTAACCTCTTAAAACGCCACCAAACTTGGCGCATCTACAACAGCTGCAGGCAGGGCATTCCACTCCCTAATCACTCTTTGAGTAAAGAACCTACCTCTGATATCCGTCCTATAACTCATACCCCTTAATTTAAAGCTGTGTCCCCTCGTGCTAGCTTTCTCCATCCTAGGAAAAAGGCTATCACTGTCCACCCTATCTAAACCTCTAATCATCTTATATGCTTCAATAAGATCCCCTCTTAGCCGCCTCCTTTCTAACGAAAACAACCTCAAATCCTTCAACCTCTCTTCATAGGACCTGCCCTCCATACCAGGCAACATCCTGGTAAACCTCCTCTGTACCCTCTCCAATGCCTCCACATCTTTCTTATAATGTGGGGACCAGAACTGCACACAATACTCCAAGTGCGGCCGCACTAGAGTTTTGTACATTTGCAACATGATGCTGCGGCTCCTAAATTCTCTAAGATCCCGAAGGTACTGAAAGGGTAGGTGTGGAAAGGGTGTTCTCTCTTGCTGGAAATGTAGATCAAGGGGTCATTATTTGCATCAAGGGATTGTCCATTAACCGGGCAACATTTTTTTATTATTGTACATTAAGCGATTATACTATACTTCCCATTTCCTTGTATGATTCTACCCAACATGTTTCTGAACTCTTCTGAACTCTTCGCTCTCATCTCACTGGCGGTGCCGCCGTGCTCCCCCCTCTTCTCACTCTGTCACTTCCTCCTCTTACTGCTGCTGCTTTTTGTCCTCTCGATCTGCTACTCTAAGCATGGCTGGTGTCACTGTCTCTCCCTTTTTCGCCCTGCCGCGCTCTCCTGCAACCGCTTGAGTCATTGTTTCTCCCGCTCTGTTTCTGTCACTTTATCCGCCCACCGCTGATAACTTTGTCTCTTCCCTTGGCCACTCACTCAAACCATCGCTGGTTGCAGTGCGTACTTTCGCTCTGTCACTGTCCTCCCACACATAATGTTTCTGTTTCTCCTCCTCCTCTCACAAGCATGGTGGAACTGAGGCAATGCCAAGGAACTGGAACTTAATCCCAGCACTCCCCTAAACATTGGCTTCAATACCTGGCTTCGGTCACTTCCTGTGCAAAGTCTGCATGTACTCCCCATATCTGTGTGGGTTTCTTCCGGGTGTTCCGGTTTCCTCCAACATACAGAAAGATGTGCTAGCCATGGATTGACTATGCTAAATATTCACTCAGTATACCCGAACAGGCGCCACTGTGCCGACTAAGGCAGTTTCACAGGAAATTCTTTGCAGTGTCAATGTAAGCCTATTTATGATACGAATAGAGAAACGGCCTCCCCCAACCGCGGGTGCCACTGCTTCTGCAACTCTCTTTCTACACTGTTATTGAAAACAAGGCGCTGTGGATCTGCCACAGCGAATACAGCAAGTTCACAAGGAGAAAAAAAGCGCGAGCGAAGTGGCCAGTTATGTCAACACCTCCGTCTTAATCTGCGCTGAGAAAATGGTGTCGGAATTGTCCAGTTTGATCTCTATTTCCAATATTTACGTATTTATAAAATGACGGTCTTCAGCTAACGAATATTTCTGTTTTAATGACCGTAAGGACCGTAGGATGGTTAGAATTAGTGGGCGACCGTACAGGGGCCTATGCGGAATAAATGAAAATTAATGGATTACTGGAAATAAATATTGCGAATTTAAAATGAAAAGGAGGCATGGGAATCTATCCAGCAGCTTTATACTTCCCGCTACTCAATGGTCTTTAGTGTTTTGGGAGTGCGGGGATGAAATGCGGTGGACCCTCTCCCCCACCCTCACCTCCACCCCACCTCCATAACAATTTAGAACATAACAAATGAAGAAAACGGAAGCAAACCATGTATTTATCCGTTCTAATCTTCATTTAATGGCATAAGTTTTACAAAATAAACTTCAAATTCATTTGACAAAAATACACATTAAATCTTGAATTATAATAATGGCTCTGTTCCACAATGCAATGCGATGTGTCAGCTTTAATATGGACAGTGCAATACTCGATACACATTCCATGTTGTTTTTCATTGTTGATTGAACAAAACATTTACTCTTTCCCGCTAAACAAGGAAAGCAATAAGAATTCACACTGAACATGAAGTAATAACATGTTGATACAAAAACAGTAACGTTTTTATCTGGGATTAAAGCATATTCGAAATGGCGATATTTGTGGAAAACGTCCCCTTTGTTTCAAGTCATATGTCTGAGGACGTCACATGCTGAATTTTGTGATGGCAACGACCTGAAACGGTAGAAGAAAAAATGAGTGAGAATTATTTCCACGATCAGTTCAACACTACACAAGTATTAGTATTATATTCCAATTCAAGCGTCAGTTTCTTTCTATCAAATGCTCATTCACTTCGATAATTTCAGTGTAATGTACCACTGAAAATATTGCAAGAAATCACAAAACAGAATCCATTTGGGACAGGTCACATCCCAACACTGCGGCATTTCCATCGGAAATGTCATAAAAAATACGGTTTAACAGTATAATGTACGTGTGTAAACTTCTGAAATGAGTGGCCACTGCCCAGTGCCCGCGCTTCTACCATAGATAACTTTGTTATTTTTGTCTGGCGTGGAAGGATCAATTGGATCAATGCGGATGTACTATACACTGTGGGGGATAGAAATATTTTTGTTGAACTTTGGACTTAAAGGTTGTTTCTTGCTTAAAACAATTCTGTCCCTTCGCGACAGGAACTAAAACCAAACGCTGCATTACTCTTTGATCGGCTGCACACCAGAGCGAGTATATTCCACACAAGAGGGCGGGATACTGCAGTAATAATCAGAGGTGATAATCAATTCAGAAAGCAGTTGCAGCATGGGACTCCATGGAGGACATCAGAAATGACAGGGATTTCCTCACAGTATCCAGGAAATGTTAAATTTGTTCACTATTTTCGCAATGAACTAATCATTTCTCTTTGATTGGATGAATTACAACCGCATTTTGGAAAGTGTTTTCACAGCCTCTCAGCTGGAGTTAGTTAATTTGCAATCAGGATTAATGCAGCTTGGAAAACTTGAATTTGGGCCAAAACAGAAGGCCCTTCAGTGTGGCCTTGTCTGATGCTTCGTGAAACAGGGAGTCACAAGGTTTTGAGTTTGAAGGAATGATATAATTTAATTTAACCGTTTATTTCAATCTAAATATCAATATGAAGTCCAGATTGTTTTAAATCAATGAAAACAAAATAAGGGCAGCATGGTGAGACGGTGGTTAGCACTGCCGCCTCACAGCATCAGAGATTTTCAGTCGCGTGTTTCCAATCCCGATCTCGTTGTGTGAAATTTGAACATTCTCTCGTTGTCTGCGTGGGTTTCCTCCGGGTGCTTCGGTTTCCACCCACATCCCAAAGATGTGCTCTTAGGCTAATTGGCAAAATAAATTCTCCCTAAATTGTCTCAAATTTGTTTTTTAATCCATAGATCTATAAACATGGACAGGAATCGCGGGTAGAGGTGGGAACATCAGGGTGGCGGCGTGGGCTCGTTGGGCCGAAGGGCCTGTTTCTCCTGCTGTTTTGTTCTTTGTTCTTTGCTGAAGTGCAGGTTAGGCTGATTGACCATGCAAAATCGCCCTTTCGTGTTCGGGAAACGAGCAAGGAAAATAGTGTGGGCCTGGCGAGAAGGTACCACTGATAATGGAATGATTTCGATCCTGTTGGGGGAATGGCTTCTCCTATGATAGGAGTAACATCCCAATTCATGGCAGCATATATGGCTCCATTGCACAACACAGCATCAGAAAGTCTGGGAATGCAATAGTTATCGGAGATTCGTATGTCAGGGAAATTGGAAAGCATTCCTTTGCCCGCAAAAGATACTCCCTGGGACGCCCCGTACTTGGTGCTCGGCTCAATGATTTCTCATGGCAGTTGGAAGATATTCTGCAGGGGGCGCTAAACAGTAACTTGTTACGATCTGCATCGATATTAGTCAAATGTTTCTTTTAAAAAACAAACATTAGATCCAAGAAGCTGAATATGAAGATTAGGAGGTCGGTTGAAAATTATTATCTCAAATCTGATGATTTCAGAGTTACTAACAATTTCCCGTGTTCATCAAGTTTATGTTGCTTGGATATCAGCTGAGTACCTGGCTGAGAAAATGGTGCCGTAGTGACGGGTTTTAGATTCCTGGGACGTTGGGACCGGTTCAGGGGATGTTGAGGCGGTTTGACGGGGCGGGTGGGGGGGGGGAGCAGATGGGGAGGGAGAAGATCAATACAAGCTGGAGGGGTTGCACCTTGCCAGGACGGGACATGTTTTTCTATGTTGAGTATTCGATGGTGTGGTTAAGAAGGGATAAAACAGAATGACAAGTTGATGGGAATGCATACTGTGTGACATGGGTTAGCAAAACACGAGAAACAATAATGAAGGGAAAATAATAAAATGCAACATCATAGAACATAGAACATAGTACATTACAGCGCAGTACAGGCCCTTCGGTCCTCGATGTCGCGCCGGCCAGTGGACCCTCTAACCTAAACTATTCCAATATCATCCATATGCCTATCCACCGAACATTTGAATGCATCCAAAAGTAGGCGAGTCCACAACTGCTGCATCAGGGCATTCCACGCCCTCAGCAGCCTCTGTGTAAAGAACTTGCCTCTGACATCCGTCCTATAACTACCACCTCTTAATTTAAAGTTATGTCCCCTCGTGTTGGTCCCCCCTTCTCCCCCCCTCTCCCCCCCCCCCCCCCCCCCCCCCCCCCCCCCCCCCCCCCACCCCATCACCATCCGAGGAAAAGAGGCTCTCACTATCCACCCTATCCAGTTCTTTGATCATCTTATACGCCTCAATTAGGTCGCCGCGTAACATTCTTCTCTCTAATGAAAATAACCTCAGGTCCTTCAGCCTTTCCTCACAAGGCCTTCCACCATACCAGGCAACATCATGGTAAACCTCCTCTGCACCCTTTCCAATGCTTCCACATCTTTCTTATAATGTGGCGACCAGAAATGTACGCAATACTCCAAGTGCGGCTGCACCAGAGTTTTGTACATAACCTCACGGCTCCTAAATTCAATCCCTCTACCAATAAAAGCTAACACACCGTACGCCTTCTTAACAACTTTATCAACCTGGGTGCCAACTTTCAAAGAGCTATGTACTTGTACCCCAAGATCCCTCTGCTCGACAACACTATTAAGGGTCCTTCCATTAGCCCTATATTTCATATGCCTGTTATTCCTACCAAAGTGAATCACCTCACACTTATCCGTATTGAATTCCATTTGTCACCTCACAGCCCAGCTCTGCAACCTATCTATGTCCTCTGCAAACTGTAACATCCATCGTCGCTCTCTACAACTCACCCGACTTTGGTGTCGTCAGCAAATTTACTAATCCAACCCTCTACACCCTCATCTAGGTCATTTATAAAAAAGACAAACAGCAGTGGCCCCAAAACAGATCCTTGAGGTACACCACTTGTAACTGCACTCCAGGTTGAATATTTCCCATCAACCACCACCCTCTGTCTTCTATCAGCTAGCCAATTCCTAATCCAAACTGCTAAATCACCTTCAATCCCATGCATCTGCACTTTCTGCAGTAGCCTACCATGGGGAACCTTATCAAACGCTTTGCTAAAATCCATATACACTACATCAACTGCCTTACCCTTATCTACCTCTTTGGTCACCTCCTCAAAAAATTCAATAAGGTTTGTGAGGCACGACCTACCCTTCACAAAACCGTGCTGACTATCCCTAATCAATTTATTTCTCTCTAGATGCTTATAAATCCTATCCCTTATAATTCTTTCCAAGACTTTGCCCACAACAGAAGTCAGGCTCACCGGTCTATAATTTCCAGGATGGTCCCTACTCCCCTTTTTGAACAAAGGGACAACATTTGCCATCCTCCAGTCTTCCGGCACTATACCTGTAGCCAACGATGACATGAAGATCAAAGCCAAAGGCTCTGCAATCTCCTCTCTAGCCTCCCAGAGAATGCAAGGATAAATCCCATCTGGCCCAGGGGACTTATCAATTTTCATACCCTCAAGATTCGCTAACACCTCCTCCTTACGAACCTCAATCCTGCTCAGTCTACAACCTGGTATCGCAGTATTCTCCCCGACAACATTGTCTTTCTCCTGCGTGGCTCTGATTATCGACGACGAAAGGCAAACATAGTCACAACACAAATAATAATTAATAATGGTAATAAATCAACTATAAACGCGTTTTACTTTAATGCACAAAGATTTCAGATTAGGATATACAAGCAGACAACGCAAGCCAAGATACCTGGTATTGAGCAAAAAACTTTTATTTGCAAGTAAATCAGAGCCGGGAACTTAATTTTCAGGGACATTCGACCTTTGATTATGCCAAGAGGAAAGAGAATATGATGGGGTAGCACTGTTAAAAAGATCTGAAACCAGCACTTTTTGTGAGAGAGTAACGAGCCATGAATGAAATAGGGCCCATGAGGATGGAGAAAGAAAACAGCAAGGAAAAAAAAAGTACATTGGCAGGAGGATAGAGTACACCCTGAAATAATATCCGCATCACAGGAAAAGCAATATATTTTAAAAAAGGAGCATATAAAAATAATAGAACAATACTTATATGCCAATGAAATCATTGTATTGATTGTTTCAATAAAGTTCGGAAGGAAAGCTGCAGCAACAAAATCACAGAGGCCATTATAGATAAATTACTAGAACAATATGTCATAGTGAAAACCATGGAACAATCGATCTTGACTTTGGTAATGGTTCAAGAGGCAGCTTTAATAAATGGTTGAGGAATAAATAATCCCCTGGGAAGTTGCGATTATAACATGATAGGATTGAATAATCAGTTTGAGAGTCAGAATTCTGTGTTAGAAACAGTGATGTTTGATATAAATAAAATAAATTCCAATGTGAGTGCAGAGTTAATGAAGTAAACTGGTGGATAGATTATCAGGAAAGGCATTATGCACTCAGTAGCCGGAAATTAAGGAGGTGATTCATAATTCTCAGCAAAAATTATGTTCTCAGAAGGAGTAAAGATTCTACGAAAAGGATAAACCAATCATGGCTCGCCATGAGATTGGAAGAGAGAATCGAATATAAAGACAAACACTATAAAGAAACAAATGCCATTTATAAACACATGGGAGACATTCAGAATCCAGCTAAGAAGACAGAAAAATATTAAAGAGAGAAAAAAAAACACGAACAAGAAATATAAAAACTGACAAAAGATCTTCTCTAAATATATAAAAAGGCAACAAGCTCAAAGTAAAATACTTCTCCTTAGAAAATGATTCTCGGGAAGTCGTTTTGGGGAATCAAGAAATGGTAGAGGAGTTAACCAGATACGTTGCCTCATTCTATGTGGTTGGGTGTATTTCGAACATCCCATCAATACTACAAAATGCGGCGGAATTATTAATTACGATGCCCAACACTAGAGAATAAATATTAGATGAAATAATTGGTGTAAGGGGGAATTAAACCCATTGGCATTCGAATTATCATCCTGCACGTAGAAGCCACAATGGATGCATTGACTGCAATTTCCCTGAAA
The DNA here is from genome assembly GCA_024679065.1 of Sphyrna mokarran. Classification (NCBI taxonomy): domain Eukaryota; kingdom Metazoa; phylum Chordata; class Chondrichthyes; order Carcharhiniformes; family Carcharhinidae; genus Sphyrna; species Sphyrna mokarran. The sequence continues at coordinate 1,848,976 of JAGIQG010000031.1, forward strand.
CCCTTGGATAATGAAAGAAGGGCTTGAGGATGGGAAATCGGCCAAGATGACATCTCTATTCACAAAGAGAGTGGGAGGCAGAAATCAGCTAACAATAGATAACCCTAAAATCAATCATTTGTAAAATGTTGAAAACATTTTGGACGGAAGTAACAGTTGATGTAGTGTATATGGATTTTAGCAAAGCGTTTGATAAGGTCCCCATGGTAGGCTACTGCAGAAAATGCAGATGCATGGGATTGAAGGTGATTTAGCAGTTTGGATTAGGAATTGGCTAGCTGATAGAAGACAGAGGGTGGTGGTTGATGGGAAATATTCAACCTGGAGTACATTATGCTTGGAAAAGCATAATGTAATCAAGCAAGCCATGTAAGGTTTCAAGAAAACCGTGTTGAGAATTTATTTAAAAATATCGTATGTCAGTCTGATTGGATGGTGTAGAAGTAGTAGATGTGTTCCATTTGTACTTCCAGAAATCTTCACCAAATTAGTTCACAAACGGATAAGTCACAACGTCAGAGCCCATGGTTTTGGAGGTAAAATATTAGCATGGATAGAAGATTCGCTGATGGGTAGGAAACAGCACATGGGAATAAGGGTTTTTTTTTCAGTTTGGTGAACTGCAGCCAGTTTAGCCACAGAGATGACTGCTTGACACAACTCTTTACACTGTATTTTAACAACTTGGAGGAAAACTGCCAGGAATTAAAATACACAGGAACCTGTTGGTACTTGTGAAAGAATCACAGAAAGGCAGCAACAGACGTATCTGGTAACCGCTTTGTGACACTGGAAGGACCACAACTGGAGTACTGAGCATTCACAGCCCCTTATTTAACGGAAACACCATTTGATTTCGAACAATTCGAAGAAAGGTCCCTCGGATAATCGCAGATATTAAAGGATATTAGGGCGGAAAGTTAACTGGGCTGCCGCTCTGCACATTGGTACTCAGAAAAATGAGAGATTATCTCATTAAAACAGAGGGTTGTTGTGGGGATCAACAGGATAAAAGTTGAGAGAATGTTGCCCCCATGAGAGATTTTAGCACCGGATTGTACAGAATTAGAATAAAGGACAGCAATTTGAGACTGCAATTTGAAGTATTTTCACCTCTCAATACATTGTGAATCTTTGGAACTTGTTCCCACGGAGAGCTGTGGAGCAAATTTCTAATGTACATTTATGGCTGTGATTAGTCCATTATTGGTCAGTAAAGGAGTCAAGGGTTACGGAGAAAGGGCAAGAGAGTCAATATGATGAATGGCTGATTAGTCATGATCCACTGAGGGGCGGACCAGGCTCGAGACGTTGAACGGCCTAATCCTGTTCCAATTTCTTATCAAATTATTTTGTACTGATATGGAGTGAATGTCTAAGATATTGAGCAACGAAAGATTTATCTCACCCAAAATGCTGAGATCACTGCTGGAACTTGTCAAAGTGAAGATACCGTCAGGGCTCCGATTCAGCAGTAAATGCCCACTTTGAGAGTGAACGTCTTCAGTTTCTACATCGTCATAGTCTGTCAAAGCAGGAGTTGAGAGGAAAGGTGTTTGAATTGATGTTAATTAATAAAGAACAAAGAACAAAACAGCACGGGAAACAGGCCCTTCGGCCCAACGAGCCCGCGCCACCACCCCAATGTTCCCACTCTACCCGAAAACAAAATTTGAGACAATTTAGGGAGAATTTGTTTTGCCAATTAGCGTAAGAGCACATCTTTGGGATGTGGGAGGAAACCGGAGCACCCGGAGAAAACCCACGCGAGCACGGGGAGAATGGGCAAACTCCCACAGACACGGGCCCAAATCCATCTATCTGCACAGCATAGCGATAATCACTGAGCTGTCGTGTTGCGCATCAAATGGTCCAGGTCAAGCGTACACTAACGACGTGAAGCACTAGGATACTCTCGAAAAAATTCCAAGAGCAGCCCTCCCACGACCCATCGCGTGTATGTCCTTCGTTAGACAACAAAGTGGACCAAAACACCTGTAGGATAAAAACAAGTACATCAATATCATCATCTATTTACTCACTTCCCAGGGACTCCAAAGGCTCATGATCCCTAGTTTAAATCAGTTTTCTATACCCCTCCATTCCCATTATGTTCATCTGCCCATCTAAGTATTTCTTAAATAACTCCAGAGTACCTGCCTCCACCACTTTACTTGGCAGCGTTTTCGATACCCCCACCACCCTCTGAGTGAAAAACCTCCCTCTAGCATCCAAATTATACCTTACCCCCCCTCACCCTAAGCACGTGACCCCTCGTGCTATTTGAGTCCGTTCTAGGAAAAAGCTTAACCCTGTTTACTTTATCTGTCCCCTTCATAATCTTGTACACCTCTATTAGATCTCCTCTAAGTCTACATCTTTCTAAGGAAAACAGTCCCAATTTGCCTACTCTCTCCTCGTACCTTAGACCTTCCATACTGGGCAGCATCCTGGTAAACCTCCTCTGCACTTTCTACAGATTCCCCACGTCCTTCCGGTAGTAAGGCGACCAGAACTGGACGCAGTATTCCAAATGAGGTCTAACCAACGTTTTATACAACTGCAACATTAAAGGCCAGCTCTTGTACTCTATACCCCTTCCTATAAAGGCTAACATACTACATGCTTTCTTCACAACCTTCTTCACTCGAAAGACGGTTAGAATGACATATTTATATGTCTATTTCTGCAGTAATTATGGAACAGACATTATGGAGGTGTACAGGCCAGTGAATTAGAACATGCGGAATTATCACACGACATTTTGTTTATTTCTTTTTTAAATTTTAGTTCAATTCTATACCTTTTTAATGAGTGACCGATCCCACAAACTTGGACACAATTGATAGCCAGGAGAGCCTTCTGGGGAGATGAATGATACTTTCACTTGTTTGGAACAATGATTAGACAGACTCAGAGTTTCTGTAACTGAAACCATTCTGCCATATCTGAGCTACTTGACACTGTCATTTCATGGTGTACACGTCGTGGTGCACATTTGGAGATTTCAAAATGTATATTAGATATTACAGAGTGGAGAAGATTCGGAAGGAAATGAGAGGATGTGAACTTCGACCTACCCTGAATAGAGGAGGATTCCACTTCAGAATATTCTGATCCAGGATCTGTGTCTGTCAAACTGTGACTCGTGTAATATTCAATCAGATTGAAGGAGTCAATGCTTGAAGAAACTGGTAAACACAAAATTACTGGTTGGTTGGCAAATCGTTTATGGACCTATTGCGATGTTGTCATAGCAGAGAGCACGTTAGAAAGTCAGATCTGAGATCACAACAACTTCATCGCCCTTGTGGAAATATCCTGGCATCTTATTCTGGCACCAATATGGGAGAACAGTCCGCAGACTGACTGCAGTGGTCCAAAGTGAAGAACCAGCACCACCTTACTGGACAAAATATGTTACTCTGTCTCCGAAATTTTCAGTCCCTTAGGACAGGTAGTGTGTGAGATACCAGAGCACCGGGAATAAGAAAAAAAAACAATTATATCTGGGACAGAGACAGACTTTTATGGTCCAGAATCCCCCGATTACCAAAAGAGATGAAAATCCATTGAATTTCAGATACCTTACAGTGCAGAGGGAAACCATTTGAACCATCGAGATTATATTTACAACAGTCTGACCCAGTCTCTGTCCCCGCAGCGCCACATATGAAACCTACTAATCCCTCTGACCAACATTAAGAGGCAATTTAGCATGGCCAATCAAACAAAAATGCACACCTTTGGTTAGTGGGAGGAAACCGAAGCACCTGAAGGAAAGCGATACAGACATGTGGAGAAGATGAAACTCTACATGTTTTACCCATCAATTTGACAGCTGTATTGCACCCAGCATATACATTTTGTTTCGCCTCTCGCATGATTTTTTTGCACATGAAGTAAAGGCTTGTATAGAACATTGACTGCCAGCGGGTTTCAAATATCTTACAGCTAATGAAATAGTTTAGAAATGTCGTCTTTGCAATGTGAAAATTCAGAAGACAATTGTATGCATTGCAATCTTTCATGGTAAATAATGACATTTTCATAATGATAATGGAAATCTGACTTAGTGAATTTGTCCAAGTGGTGAATTTTGTTCGGACAAAGCTGCCAATTCAAGTCTTCTTTAATATCGTCAGCTGATCATTTATAACGAAATGCATCTTGATCATTGGGTGAATAGCTCCTATGAAGGATCATATTGCCAAGAGTGCAGCAACTTGCTCAGCACGGCACTGGAGTGTGAGCTTTATTGAAGTGCTGGGATGGAACATGGATTTGGAAACATTTGAGATAAAGCAGATATTGGAACTTGGTGAAAAAGAGCAGACAGGTCCCATTCATCGTTGTATGAGACGGCAGTTTCCCAGATGAATATTGGACACAAGAAAAAATACTTTTTTTGGTGTTTACTGTATGTACTCTGACAACTTTTATGAAATTTTGACGATGTTGATTATGTGAGGAATTCCACGTGAAAGGGACACTGACTTTTTTATGTTACTTTAATGTAGATATTTTCTTTCTTCCTTTTGTCGAATTTCGATTAGCTTTCCTCCCAGTAATGTTCAGCAATCTAACACCTATTTGTTGTCATTTTCCCTTTCCTTTCCGAATCACAGCATTAATATTTACTTTCTGCCAGGAATCTGACATTACATCTTTTAGAAATGATTCGGTGAAGTGCTCCAAAATGCTTCTGCTAGAGTTTCCCTTCCTTTGAAAATGCATGGATGAAAATGTTCCAATGAGTTTATGTTTTTGGTTTGTTTTTGTTTCCACCCGTAAATAGCATTCCCATTCACATCTTGTGAAATCGTTAACTGAAATATTATCTCTGGAATAAACTGACAACAAACAATTGATTGATATTTATGCCATTTCAGCATTAGGACTATTGATTAAAAAAAGCCTAACCCTCGAAGATACCGGAACTAAATTCTGAATTGGACATTTCGTTTCTGATTTGATCGAATATTTCGCTAATGTAACAGTCCTCGTTTGTCACCTTAACTAATAACGTCATTCTTTTTTTCACCGATTCCACATCTCCCTTGGCTCCGTTCACTACTCCGCTGAGTCCAATACATTTCCTCCTGTTATTGTTCCTTGTTTGCATTGGCAATGTGTCTTTATTCTTAATGATTTTCAGTTATTTTGTTTTGTTTGTTCTTGACATTTTCGTCTTCGATTTGGTCCAAAAACGGTTTTGACACAACCAATTTTAGCAAAAAAAAATGTTCTCCAGATATTCCCCCAACTACTGCTCTGTCGTCCAATTAATCCTGTGTATGCAGTAATGTGTTAAATTGTTTACATATTCAATCATTAGTTTTAATTATTATTATTTAGATCAGACTTTGATGTGTGCAAGATGCAAAGCAGTTGGAAATTGGAAACAGCTACTCTGCTTTCGTTTTTTTAATAGAAGGGAAAACTATTTTTGAACAATAATGAGCATTGGTAAACTAATAAGGAATCATATCCTCTGAAGATAAATAAGGGCATTTAAAATGTCTCCTTTTTATATGAGGACGGTGAGATTAATGCTTCTCTTGACCATGGCTAAAGGGGATAAAAATGAAGCGGCATTCTTCCAGTGTAGCTTGGGTTTAAAAAGAAAACACAAACCTGAAGCACGAGCCTGAGTGTACAGCTTGTCGGGAGGAATATTATCTATTTCTTCATAAACGGCTTGGTCTAAAATAGAAGGTGGATCCCAGCTAACAGCGACAGATTCTGTTGGAGGAAGATCGGGGCAATTAGCATATTGTTACATTCTGGAATTATATTTCTGTTCATGATTTCTATTGATTTCATATCTCACTCTATGTCGAGGTTAGATTCAATCTGGAGTTCTGCGGAATTTGTTTTGTTTCTCTGCCTCATGAATACAGTAACGATGTCACTGCCTCCATCACAAGGAACACTGAGGCATTTCGAGACCAATGAAAATCAGCACATAAGATTGGAATCAAGAAAAGTCAGCGCGAGTTCAGACACTTGCAGTATTTTTGTCTATGTGTTCGAAACTACTGGTGCAAAAGGCAGACATTCATCAGATTCCATGGCCATGTTTTAACATGGAGCAGGTCAGTATCCGGTCGCCAGAGGGTGCCACTCCATACAAAGCATGGCCGAACAGGGATATCTCTCGCTTTCACCGCTTGGCATGTTTGCCTTGGAAGGATTTTACAGGAAGTGCTGACACTTTGTTCGCATAAAGTCTTGAGAACAAACGTGGAGCATTTGACTCGGAGAGCGGGATGCCATTCACCGGCATGGTCTTGTAATATTAGTGGGATAGTTTTGCCGGGATGCAATATTAACATTGATAATTGTGGAAAGTCATTCCATCATGTCTCAAAATGCGTCGAGTATTGTTCGGGAACGTGGCATGTCCAAACACTCAGTGTTGGTTTGCAACCAATTGTAAATGTAAACAAAATGTCAGTTGCTAAGTAATTAATGGACACATTTCAACATAGGAATTAGAAGGAACATAAGAATTAGGAGTGAGATTGAACATTTCGGCCATTTGTGCCCGCTCCAATATTCTATATGATCATGGCTGCTCTTACCCAGCTTCTTCTGAAGTTTATTCAGTTTTCATTGAGACATAAATATGTTTCTTTTTTTTGAATATTCTGACTGATTCTGTCTCCCCTCCTCTCTGGGCAGTCTTTCCACAGGTTCATAACACTCTGAGAGAATTTATCCCTCGCCTCAGATTTGGAATTCGTTCCTTTCACTCTAAATCTAAGAGACTTTCTTGTAGACTGTACACAAAGATGTCTGCTCAACATCCACCTCATCAAACTCTTTCGCATTTTATATACCTCAATCACGCCCCCACTCTCTCCTGATTCTTTGGAGCTCCAGTGAATATAATCCCAGGCTCTTCAAACCATCGTCGGATGGGAACACTTTCATCCCTGGAATCAATCTATTGAACATCTTCTGAACTTGCTCCAGGGTCAGCACATCCTTTATTATGTACGGAAACTGAATCTGGACACAATGTTCCAGGTGTGGTCTCACTTATTCAAGTGTTAACAACATGTCTTTACGTTTAAATTCTTGTCCTTTTGCAGTAAAAGCCAACATTCAAATTGTCTTTCTTATGAAATGTTGCACTTGTACATTCACATCCTGTCATTCATGCACAAGGACACCCAGATCATTCTGCATTGATAGTCTTTGAATATGCTTCCCATTCCCCAGGAATATGCATCCCTGAAAGTAGGCAGTCAAGTCGAGAAGGTTGTTAAGAAGGCATATGGAGTCTTGGCTTTTATTGGTAGGGGGATTGAATTTCGGAGCCGCAATGTCATGTTGCAACTGTACAAAACTCTAGTGCAGCCGCACTTGGAGTATTGTGTGCAGTTCTGGTCCCCACCTTATAAGAAAGATGTGGAGGCTTTGGAGAGGGTACAGAGGAGGTTTACCAGGATGTTGCCTGGTATGGAGGGCAGGTCTTATGAAGAGAGGCTGAGGGATTTGAGGTTATTTTCGTTAGAAAGGAGGCGGCTAAGAGGGGACCTAATCGAAACATATAAGATGATTAGAGTTTAGATAGGGTGGACAGTGATAGCCTTTTTCCTAGGATGGAGAAAGCTAGCACGAGGGGACACAGCTTTAAAGTAAGGGGTGATAGTTATAGGACGGATATCAGAGGTAGGTTCTTTACCCAAAGGGTGGTTTGGGAGCGGAATGCCCTGCCTGCAGCAGTTGTAGATGCGCCAAGTTTGGTGGCGTTTAAGAGGTTAGTTGGTAAGTATATGGAAGAGAAGGGAATGGTTTAGTTTGGAGGGGCATTGCTTTTTATATTGGTCGGCGCAACATCGAAGGCCGAAGGGCCTGTTCTGTGCTGTAATGTTCTATGTTCTATTGAAATCATCATTTGCACTTTTTTGTGTGCAAAAATGGATGGCAACACATGTATCAATATTAATCTCCATCTGCCACATGCTGGCCCATTGTCCCAGACTGTCAACATCCATCTGTAAACTCTATAATGTATCAGAGTCTGCTTTGCCACTCATCTTCGGATCATCTGTGAATCTTGCTCTGTTGCACTCTGGCCCTAATCACAACTCAGTTATATCAGTTGTAAGCTGTTGAAAACTTAACACTGCGTCATTCCTCGTAATACATTTTTCTCACTATCTACAGAAATACCCTTTTTCCCTATCCTTTCTCTCACTCAGCCAATCCTTTATCCAAGCCAATATTCTGTGGCCAACGCCTGGAATCAAACATTCTCTTCCAATGCCTTCAAGAGTCTTGATATGCCACATCCAAATGATCCCCAACATTCACCTCATTGTTTCAATCTTCAAAAAAAAATCGAGCAAGTTTGTCAAAAACAACTTATTCTTTATAAAATCGTGCTGACTCTGGTAAATTCCACCTTATTTTTCATTGCTCAGTTATCTCCTGCTTTATGGCGGACTGCAACAACTTCCCACCACAGAGGTCAAAATAAGTTGCTTACAGCTTGCCATGTTTTGCGTCTTTCCTTTCTTGAATAAGAATTTCATACTAGCGTGTTTCCAATCCACTGGTATTTTTCCAGAATCTAGGAAAAATTGGAATAACATAACTAATGCACCCAGTATCTCTGCTCTCATCTCTTTTAATACTAAAGCGTGCAGGTCATCAGACTTCAGTTTGCTGCAATCACTTTATAATTGATTGCAACAGCAATAAATCTCATTCCGTATCTCATGTTTTGGTGGATGGAGCAGGAATATGACTGTAGATAGCTCCCTCATTATATGGAATATTTCACTGTTTCTCATGTGAGTCGAAATAAATTACTGACCAATGATCAATTAATTTGTTTTTGAAATGTACTCAAGAACATTTGAAAAACGGCAGAGAAGTCCCACTGATGTTTGAACCCATGACTCAGCGTGGGTTCAAGGATAAGATTTGAGCCTTACCTGTTATTGATGATCTTCTCTGCATTACTGCCAAAAGGGCGACTAGCTCACAGATCAACAGGGTACCGATTAATATGGTCATCATCAGAGGGACGGAAGTGCTTTCATCTTCATGTCCTTGACGAAAGATTCAAGGAAGTTTTGTAAGATAAAATGTCCACAATGTTTTAAAATACTTACACGATTATCGAACACTCAGAGTGTCGTTAGAAATTGGCAACATTAAGATAATGCAAATGTGTGACAAATATTTACGGGTAATGTAACATTGGTCGTAACAGTGATTGATATTTATTACTGAGGCAAATCTGAAGGTATGGATAGAGAAGTCGGAGGCAATTCCGGCCCTGACGAAGATATGGTAAAAAAAAGGCACAATTATTTGCATTGTTAGCCAGAAAGACATCTGAAAACATGAATTATCTTAGGCAAAGATGGACCAAACAACGTCACACATTTCAAACCGCACTGCTCAGTGGGACACTTACCGGAACAAATCACACTGGCATCTTCCTTGTGATCACAGTCAGCTTCAGCTAATGATGAAAGACAGTCAAACAGAATGGATTCGCTTCCGGTGCACTTCACTTCATCCAGCCAGATAGTACCGTTACCCTGCCCAAAGGCGGCCCCTCCTGTGGCCTCGAGAGCAGAGCCACAGCCCAGCTGTCTGCAGACAACACTGGCATCGTTCAAATCCCAGGAATCATCACACACCGTGCCCCAGGCTCCATTACACAATATCTCCACTCTCCCGGAACAGTTGTTGTTACCTCTAGCCAAGCGCAAACTTTGTCCTGAATTTATCAAAAATAATAAATAAATTATTAAGCTTGATATAGCACAAGAGAGGAATATAATCAGGTAGCTGTTTTATTAAAGGTGGGAAAACACCTGATTCTCGCTTGCAGCTGTTCACAGTGTCCTGCTCTTGCTTCGCTTTGTCTCCCCCTGTTGATAAGACAAACATGCCGACTCCATGAGCTGCATCAATATTTCAAATTATATCTGCAGGCAAAATTATTGATTGTGTTACCTGAACAAACGACACCTGCATCTTCCCAATGAGTACAGCTATGTTGACCCCACGGGTCTGCGTGGCACTGCCAGAAAGTCGACTCGTGTGAAAGGCATTCGACATCATCCAGCCAAATAGGCCCGGATCCTATTCCGAATCGGCGAGAGCCATAGTCAATGGAAACGGGTGGGCCACAATCTAATTGTTTGCAGATCACTGCTGCATCTTTTCCACCCAGATTTTCCGAACAAACTGTTCCCCAGGTCCCATTATAGAACACTTCCACTCTGCCCTCACAGCGATGCTTTCCCTTCGCCAAACGCAGCTCTTTGTGTTCTGTCAAGCAAATAATAATCACCCAATGGTTAAATGATCAATTATGTGTGCCCAGTATCTAATATGTGTTGTGTCAGTTGAGTTACAAGTTTGCCGGAATTATTTTGCAAAAGCCAGCTGAAATCAAATAATATAATAATATAATAATAGAGGGTGGTGGTTGATGGGAGATTTTCATCGTGGAGTTCGGTGACGAGTGGTGTGCCTCAGGGGTCTGTTTTGGGGCCCCTGCTGTTTGTAATTTTTATAAATGATTTGGATGAGGGTATTGAGGGATGGATCAGTAAATTTGCAGATGATACTAAAGTTGGTGGTGTGGTAGATAGTGAAGAGGGGTGTTTTAGGTTACAGAGTGACTTGGACAAGTTGCAGAGCTGGGCCGAGAGGTGGCAAATGGAGTTTAATGTGGAAAAGTGTGAGGGAATGCACTTTGGCAGGAACAATAAATGTGTAGAGTATAGGGCTAATGGTAGGGCTCTTAATAGTGTTGAGGAACAGAAGGCTCTTGGGGTATGTGTCAATAGATCCCTGAAAGTAGGCAGTCAAGTGGATAAAGTTGTTAAGAAGGCTTATGGAGTCTTAGCTTTTATTGTTAGGGGGATTGAATTTCGGAGCCGCAGCATCATGTTGCAGCTGTACAAAACTCTAGTGCGGCCGCACTTGGAGTATTGTGTGCAGTTCTGGTCGCCACATTATAAGAAAGATATGGAGGCATTGGAGAGGGTACAGAGGAGGTTTACTAGGATGTTGCCTGGTATGGTGGGCAGGTCCTATGAAGAGAGGTTGAAGGATTTGAGGTTGTTTTCGTTAGAAAGGAGGCGGCTAAGAGGGGATCTTATTGAAGCATATAAGATGATTAGAGGTTTAGATAGGGTGGACAGTGATAGCCTTTTTCCTAGGATGGAGAAAGCTAGCACGAGGGGACACAGCTTTAAATTTAAGGGGTATGAGTTATAGGACGGATATCAGAGGTAGGTTCTTTACTCAAAGAGTGATTAGGGAGTGGAATGCCCTGCCTGCAGCTGTTGTAGATGCGCCAAGTTTGGTGGCGTTTAAGAGGTTAGTTGATAAGTAGATGGATGGGAAGGGAATGGTTTAGTTAGGAGGGGCATTGCTTTTTATTTTGGTCGGCACAACATCGAAGGCCGAAGGGCCTGTTCTGTGCTGTATTGTTCTATGTTCTATAATCAAGAATAGGCGACACTGAAGTGACAACATGCTTCTTGAGAAATAAGTGATCAAGTCAAATATCTTTGCCAAATGAATTAGTTAGCCGAAACATTTCCCATGTAAACTGATGAAATTTAACGCTTGTGATCATAATAGTCAGTGATTCGAAGATGGGTTTATGTCAGGAAATGATGAATAATGAAACATAAGGCAACACATCAAAAGTAGGATATAGAAATATTATAACGGTAATGACGTCCAGAGTAAATAACACCGAGAGAGATTTGACAGAAGAATATTCATAAGGGCCGTCCTCAGGTAATTCAGGAACATATCTCATAAATGAAACTTCCAATGTAACTGAAGTTGGGACATTTACCAGAGCACACAATCTTCACATCTTCTTTATGATGACAGTCGTGGTTACCCCACAATGCATGGGGACATTCCCAGAGAAATGATTCATTCCCGGAGCATTCCAGCTCATCCAACCAAACTGGCTGTGAGTCAGGTCGAGCCAAAGCAGGAAGAGGAAGCGGCAATGCATGTCCACAATCCAGCTGCTTGCAAACGACGTCAGCGTCTGTCAGATCCCAGGAATCATCACAAACTGAGCCCCAGATCCCATTGTGATAAATCTTCAATCGGCCCGCACATCGGCTCCCACCGCCAGAGAGTCTTAACTGCTTGTGTTCTAATAGAGTAATGAAAGTGATGTATTATATTTTTGAAACATATTCATCTCTTTGCTTAATTTAAATTATTGTGTAATTTGCAGCTAAGTTAAAGTCTGGATTTTAATTGTCATTGACAAGGACATTGCTCTACACTCTTGAAGAAACAGTTTCTGTTCAGAAGTAAAAATGGAGCGTTTGTAAATCTTCTAGGTATTCATATTTACAACGATCATATAATCTGACTGTTTTCGGTTTGTATCTGATCCACTTTGCTTTGCTTTATCTAGATTATGTAATTAGTTGTTCCACACAGAATGTTTCCAGCAGACATTAGTTTCTTTCTTTTTTTCATTGACCCATTTTGCCAAGAAAACAAACTTCATCAGATGCTTCACCAGTTCACTCATATATATATATAGAACATAGAAATACTACAGCACAAACAGGTCCTTTGGCCCACAAGTTGTGTCGATCGTTTCCATACCTACTAGAAATATCTGTACCTCCCATTCCCATGTAATTCTCTGTACTCATCCAGAGGTCTTCTAAAAGACCCTAGCGAGTTCGCCTCCACCACCATCGACGGCAGCCGATTCCATTCACTCACTACCTTCTGAGTGAAATACTTACCTCTAACATCTCCTCTGCATTTGCCGCCCAGCACCTTAAACCTGTGTCCTCTCGTAGCGACCATTTCGGCTCTGGGAAATAGCCTTCGAGAATGCTCCCTATTTATTCCTCTCAATATTTTATAAACTTCTATCAGGTCGCCTGTCAACCTTCGTCTTTCCAGGGAGAAGAGACCCAGCTCCCTCAACCTATCTTCAAAGGGCATGCGTCCCAATCCAGGCAACATCTTGTAAATCTCCTCTGCACTCTCTCAATAGCTTTCACATCTTTCCTCTAGTGAGGCGACCAGAACTGCAACAGTATTCCAAGTGGGGTCTGACAAGAGTCTTACAAATTGCAACATTATCTCAGGATTCCTAAACTCAATCCCTCGATTAATGAAGGCCAGTGCACCATACACCTTCTTGACCACATCCTCCACCTGCGAGGCCGATTTAAGAGTCCTTTGGACCCGGACCCCGAGATCCTTCTGCTCCTCAACACTAAGACCCCAATCTTGATATTGTACTCATTCATCCCATTGGGCCTGCCAAAATGCACCACTACACATTTATCTGCATTGAAGTCCACCTGCCACTTCTCCACCTATGCTTGCAACTTTTCTATGTCTTGCTGCAACTTCTGACGTCCCTCCAGACGATACACAACACGGAACAAATCAGAAATACTGCAAATATGCAAGGAGGCTGGCAGCGACTTGACCTTTCCAGGCAGTGACCTTTCCAAAGAACTCACACAAGTTGTTGCTAAAATGGTCATCAGTTCCTTCTGATCTCAAGAATTCAGTGTTCAAGCTACCCTGATGGCCGCCCCTCCAAAACATGGGAATGCAATCAAAACGTTTCTCAATGAATCACACACATTCCAAATCATCAGCAGTGACAGCACAGATCCGCATTCACATTCCCTTCCTCCCCAATCCGCTCCTTTTCCTCCTTCCTGACCAACACCACCACCAGCACTGGCTGTTTGATCTGCATTGGATTCTCTCCCGTCAATAAAAAAAAAAGCTTCAAAATCTCATGGCCATTTTCAGAGTTATCTATGCTCTCCACTATTCTTCACACTTTGAGGAGAAAATAGAACATAGAACACTACAGTACAAACAGGCCCTTCGGCCCACAAGTTGTGCTGAACACATCAAAACCTACCCAGCCATAGACCTATCTATAACCCCCATTCCCATTGGATCCCATATACTCATCCAGAAGTCTTTTAAAAGACCCCAGCGAGTTCGCCTCGACCACCACCGACGGCAGCCGATTCCATTCACTCACCACCCTCTGAGTGAAAAACTTTCCCCTCGCATCCCCTCTGTACTTGCTTCCCTGCACCTTAAATCTGTGCCCTCTCGTCGCGACCATTTCAGCCCAGGGAAATAGTCTCTGAGAGTCCACCCTATCTATTCCTCTCAACATCTTGTAAACCTCTATCAGGTCGCCTCTCAACCTTCGTCTCTCCAGGGAGAACAGTCCCAGCTCCCTCAACCTGTCTTCATAAGGCATGCCTCCCAATCCAGGCAACATCCTTGTAAATCTCCTCTGCACCCTTTCAATAGCTTCCACGTCCTTCCTATAGTGAGGCGACCAGAACTGCGCACAGTACTCCAAGTGTGGTCTGACAAGGGTCCTATCAAGCTGCAGCATTACCTCCTGACTCCTGAACTCAATCCCTCGATGAATGAAGGCCAGTACACCATAAGCTTTCTTAACCACATCCTCCACCTGGGAGGCCGATTTGAGAGTCTTATGGACCCGGACCCCAAGATCCCTCTGCTCTTCCACACAGCTAAGACTCCTACCTTTGATAGTGTACTCATTCATCCCGTTGGATCTGCCAAAATGGACCACAACACATTTATCCGCGTTGAAGTCCATCTGCCACTTCTCCGCCCAGTCTTGCATCCTGTCGATGTCATGCTGCAACTTCTGACATCCCTCCAGACCATCCACAACACCACCGACCTTCGTGTCATCGGCGAACTTACTCACCCATCCCTCCACTTCCTCATCCAGGTCATTTATGAAAATGACAAACAGCAAGGGTCCTAGAACAGACCCCTGGGGCACTCCACTGGTGACCGACCTCCATGCAGAAAAAGAGCCATCCACAACCACCCTCTGCCTTCTGCAGGCAAGCCAGTTCTGGATCCACAAGGCCAAAGCCCCTTGGATCCCATGCCCTCTCACCTTCTCAAGAAGTCTTGCATGGGGCAAGTTAGGCAAATTGGGACTGTTTTCCTTAGAAAGACGTAGTCTTAGTGGAGATCTAATAGAGGTGTACAAGATTATGAGGAGTATAGATGGAGTAAACAGGGTTAAGCTTTTTCCTAGGATGGGCTCGAATAGCACGAGGGGTCACGGACTTAGGGTGAGGGGGTAAGATATAATTTGGATGCTAGAGGGAGTTTTCTCACACAGAGGGTGATGGGTGTATGGAATGCGCTGCCAAGTAAAGTGGTGGAGGCAGGTACTCTGGAGTTATTTAAGAAATACTTCGATGGGCACATGAAGAGAATGGGAATGGAGGGTTATGGAAAAGTGATTTGAAATAGGGATCATGAGCCTTGGAAGTCCCTGGGAAGTGTGTAAATAGATGATGATATTGATGTACTTGTTTTTATCCTACAGGTGCTTTGAGCCACCTTGTTGTCTAACGAGGGGCATACACGCGACGGGTCGTGAGAGGGCTGCTCTTGGATTTTTTTTTCGAGAGTATCGTAGTGCTTCTTGTCGTTAGCGTACGCTTGACCTGAACCATTTGATGAGCAACACAACAGCTCAGTGACTATCGCTGTGCTGTGCAGATACATGGATTTGGGCCTGTGTCTGTGGGAGTTTGCGCATTCTCCCCGTGCTTGCATGTGTTTTTTCTGGGTGCTCCGGTTTCCTCCCACATCCCAAAGATGTGCTCTTAGGCTAATTGGCAAAACAATTTCTCCCTAAATTGTCTCAAATTTGGTTTTTAATCCATAGATCTATAAACATAGACCTGGATCAAGGGTAGAGGTGGGAACATCGGGGTGGCAGCGCGGGCTGTTTGGGCCGAAGGGCCTGTTTCCCGTGATGTTTTGTCCTTTGTTCTTTGTATATTCCCTGTTCACAAAGATTACCTTTTGCCATTTTCGATACTGGAAAAGTCACCTGCTTATTCACCTGAGCACAGAACTCCTACGCCTTTGCTGTCGCTGCGATGCGGGTCCAATATGAATGTGCTGCACTTCTGGAGATGCGATTCGTTTCCTTCACACCGGACATCATTCACCCACACAGGCCCTTCACCCTCTCCGTACTTTGAATTGTTATAGGCAGTTACCGCTTCACCACAGCTCAGCTGTCTACAGGTGACATTAGCGTCATTCAGATCCCAGAGGCTGTCCTGCACTCTGCCCCAGCTGTGGTTGTAGTAAATCTCCACTCGCCCATCACACCGACTCCCCCCATTCATCAATCTCAGTGACCAGTTTTCATCTAGGCAAAGGAAGATATGGAGAATAGCAGTTACAGTGCAACAAATTAATTCAGATTAATATTAACTTGCACAAGATCAATTCCTCCGGTGCAGAGGTGAAGGATGTCTTATGAAGGTGCTGAGCACAGTCAGACAGGACGCTGAACAGCCAGCGTGATTGCTCTGAATCTGAAGCAATTACGTTGATAATATACGTTTATGGAACTCGAGGATGGGCTACTATTTGGGCGATCAAATGTTGAAATACCCTCTTCCATCCCAGTGCCACATATTTTCATTTTCTTGATTTAGGGACTCACCCGTGCAGATGATGCTGGCGTCATTTCCATGTGAGCAATTAAACTCTTCCACGGATGAAACTGGACACTCCCACAACCGGGACTCGTACCCCCGGCAGTTATAATTCTCCTTCCATATTGTCCCATTTCCCTTTCCAAAGGCGGTACCTCTCGGGATTTTCTCTACCACTCCACACTGAAGATGCTCACAGACCACACTGGCGTCTTCTAAACCAAAGTAAGCGTCACAGAGCGTCCCCCAGTGTTCTCCATGCAGCACTTCCACCCGGCCGGAGCACCTGTCCTTTCCACCAACCAATCTCGGCCCATGGTTTCCTGTTTCAGGTACAAAGACAGACACAAATACTTTATACATCGAAATTAAAAGAACTCATTACAGTATTTTTTGTGTAAAAGAGAAAACACAATTTACGCCTCCAACCACAACCATTGCCTAATATTCACAAATGATCACATCGAAACAATTAATATAATGTGTGATGTTTTTAGGAAGGTGTTTCAACCCAAAGCGAACAGTCCACCCTGATTTAAATAGGGATCACGAGCCTTGGAACGTTCCTGGGAATAGTATAAATTGTGCATGTCATTGATGTATTTCTTTTTTATCCTGCAGGTACTTCGGTCCGCCTTGTTATCCAAGGGCCATAGACGTGATATGTCGTGAGAGGGCTGCTCTTGGATTTTTCGGAAGTAGCCTATTGCTTCACATCGTTAGTGTACATTTAAACTAGACCAGTTGATAGGCAACACGACAGCTCAGTAACTATCACTGTTGCTGTGCAGATACAGGGATTTAGGCCGGTATCTGTGGGAGTTTCCGTGTGCTCCCTGTGTTTGCGTAGGTTTTCTCCGGGTTGTCCAGTTTCCTCCCACACCCACATTCTTAGGCTGATTGGCGAAACATATTGTCCCTAAATTGTCTCCCCAATTTAGTTCCAATCTAAATTTCCAAAAACATGGACATGAGTCATGGGCGGAAGTGGGAATGTTAAAATGACGGTGCGGGCTCGTTGGGTCGAAGGACCTGTTTCCAGTGCTGTGTTGTGTTGTGTTGTGTTGAAGTGAAAATCTACTGCGCCATTAGCAGAATATAGTGTTCTTGGAGATGGTCCAGTATATATTTTATATCATGTGCAAGGAGTTTAAACATTGCATTGGGATGCAATTAGAAAACGAGATCCTCCAAACTTAGACAGAATTAGGGACTGGTTAATTCAGAAAATAAATGTCTTTTGAGAAATCCCTGTATTATTCTGCAGGTTATGCGCTTTATTGACACGTTCTCCATGCGTTGAAATCTCCTCTACACACTAATATAATATTCCAACTGAAAGCTGGATGTAACACAAACACTTGCAATGCAGTTACTGAGCTCATCAAGTTATTTTTTTTCCTGAAAGATATGTGAAAGTAAAAAAAAAACTTCATTTATTCTGCTGCACCAATATCGTCTTTAGAATGCAAGCACTGTTATGGTCTGTGATCGTCCATGTAGTGGGTTCATGGCTTGGGAGGCAGAGCATGAATACATAACAACTTCACAAATAATGTCACATCAAAGTTTAAGATAAATACATGAAATTGACCAAGCTACTAAATCAAGAGCAATAATCTGCTAATTTCAGAACATGAATAATATTTCTGATTTGAAAAATTCAATGTGCATACTTTGAAACGGTAATCCAAAATTACAACAAATGACATGAAATATGAAGGTCGGCTTAGTTATCTCAATATTGGAGAGAAACACAACTGTCATCCATGCTGCTGAAATATTAAGTTTCTTTTTTCTCTCATATTCACAAATTTGCACTCACCGGAACAGATCACACTGACATCGTTGCTGTGGGTGCACTCGGCTCGACTTACAGGAACAAGGGGGCAGTCCGTCAGGCCTATCTCGCTGCCTTTACATTCAAATCTATCGTTCCATATAAATTCCGTGCCCGCTCCAAAATAAGCCCCTCTTCCAACGGAAACGGCGACTCCACACTGAAGCTCAGCACAGACCACTCTGGCATCATTCCAACCCCAGTCAATGCTACACACTGTGCCCGAAGCTGTATGGTTATGGATCTGGAGTCTGCCGGAACATGGGAAAGTTCCGGATACCAGTTTTGGAAATCTGTGGGCTGAACAATAACAAATCACAGCAACATTAATTATGATTAAAAAAACGCACACCTACTTCAGTAGATTCTATCATGATTGGTTTTGAATCTCGTTCCGCTCATTTGCCCTTTAATCTAAAAAAAAAGTATCGTTCAAGGGAATTATCGAGGTAAAGACGTGGACGACGACCAGATTTGGATTCTCCATCGGTGAAACTCAGCGGGCTGAATGGCCTTCATCTGCATTAAGAAATTCTATCATAAAATCTCTTTCATCAAGTTCAATCTACGTCAGTGTTTATTATCTCGGGGAGACATGCTCAGTGTAACAGCGATTTCTTTGGGACGCTCTTGCCCCTCCTCCCTTAAACAAAATCCACTGCTGATTTATGTCAATAAATTCTGAGTAAAGCTGCCCCCTATCGCCTGGGGATGGGAAATATCAGAATGTGCAACAAGCGAACCTGAATCAATAACACATGGAATTATTTGCCCAGGAATCTACTAACTGCTAGACATCAAAACAAAATCAACATTTTTAGTTGTTTTTCGGCGTGGAAACGTGCTAAGAATGAACGTTTTGAAAGTACTTCAAGCAGAAATGAAACGATGCATCTCAGAATGTCTAAATGGAGATTAACCAACAACACTCGAGCTTTACTGAGGGTCCATGTGCACGGAGCACAAAAATGTAAAGACCAGGTGCAAAACGCAATCAAAAATCTTCAGGCTGTTTAGCATTTTTATTTAGACGGTTAGAATATGAAGTTGGGGGGAGGGTGAATTTCTGCTCCAAGTTTCAAGAACATTGTTCAATCCATATCTGGAAATGCACCGTTAAAAGCCTCTCCTGCTCTGGAAAATATTCCGGTGAGAGCGTCCCAGGCTATTGGTTACTGAGTCTAGGCAAGATCTCCTTCTATCAGTTTACGCTGTGTGAAACCTGCCTGAAGCTGCAACAGCTTTAAATGTGAAAACAACTAGCCTTTCTTCATTTTATTCTGGATAAAGTGTCGACTGCCGCACATTGGTTTAAAATACAACCTACTGAACAAAATGATGCAGCACAATTTATTGAAATGCAACGGAACACTCCACCAATAGCATCTATGATTTCTCTTCCTGACAGACTCTAAAAGTAAATTCACCCGAAAAAAAACACGAGGGGAAATCAGGTAGAAACAGTTTGCATTCATCGGAATCAGGGTGCAAGAGACAAATAAGTTTCCAAATCATATCAAGTATTTTGAGAAGAGGATTTACATGACAGCTAAAATACAACCTCTTGAACACGTTGATCCAGCACAATTTATTCAAATGCAACGGATACTGCACCAGTAACATTTTGACTTTGCTCACTGACAAACTCTTTTCGTAATTAACACGAGTGGGAAACATATAGGAACATTTGAGATTCATCAGAATCAGGGAGTGACAGGGAGATAAGTTTTCAAATAGTGTCAGACATTTTGGGAAGAGGATTTACATGGCAGCTATTAAAACGACACGCCTATAGAGGCGGGGGATATCCAGCCAGTCCCCTCTCACACAAAATCAGAAAATGTTAGAACAATTCAGCAGCTGTGGCAGGATTGTGGCGAGGGAAGTTTCCAGTCTGCATGATTCCCCTCCAGACCCCTTTCATCCTCACTCCGCTCTTGGAACACCTTCAATCTGGCCACTGATTGCTGCTCTGAAAATAGCCGCAGTGACTGGATAAGCGCTCTACGGCCTCCACAATCAACAGTCAGTAAATGTCAAACACATGGACCGAGACACCCGGATTTAATTCTGAGACAACCGCCAATCCTGACGGAGTACCGAATGATCCGGACTCCCCTGAACTGTACCTTTGTACCCAGCCAGCCGATCAAAGCATGCCTGACCTTTGACTCTGCACAGGCAGACGGGATACATTCGCACGCCGTGACTTCCATCGACCATCTCCGTGTCCTCCTTCTCCGAAAGTCTGTCCATGCTCTGCCCCCTTCTCCCACTACCCACCCCCTCCTTCACTCCTCCGTCGTTGTTGTCAGTCTGTCTGTGTGTCCAGGCGTGTAGTTATGTCGGTTGAGGCATTGGTGGAGGGTGGAGCTGGAGAGGTCGAAGAGTTGGAGGATTGGGGTGCCTAAGAGTGTATCTCTGGGGTGGAATTAAATTTTCATCTGAGGGGACAATTTCTGGCCTCTGATGCAAAACAAGACGCATTAAGAAATAGGCGATTTGGAATTAAGTTAAAACAGCAGAATAAACCACACACTGCCGAAAGGTAAAGAAAAACAGTCGCTTGGCCTGACCGTTGTCCAGGATTTGCTCTGTGTGGCCCTGGACTGCTTCATTATTTGTTGAATGGTGATCGGAACTGAACAGTGGGGAACCAGGAGTGAACAACTCTTCTCCTGAACATTGCTAACAGCAAGCGTTCAGCTCAAGGACACAGTTGGCCTGTGCAAGGTTGTGGAAATTGTTAATCACTCCCTTTAATGAGAAATCGTAGAATCCTACCATGTAGAAAGAAGCCGTTCGGCCCCATCCCCTCTGCACCAATCATAATCCCAACCACGTCCTCTTCCCATATCCTTACAAACTGCGCATCCCAAGACACTCAGGGCAATTTAGAATGGCCAATCACCTAGCCCGCACATTACTGGACTCTCATTGCTGTGACAAAGAAGAACAAAGAACATACATTTGGAGCTATTGACTAACCGAGTGTTTTAAAAATTCGTTTCTGTGATGTGCGCACTGCTGGCAAGTTCAGCATTTGTTCCCCATCCGTAATTGCCTCGAGAAGATGGCACTGAGTCATCACAGTGCACTAGGAGCAGGTTCAATCACAGTGCTTACTAGGAGGGGAGTTCCAGGATTTTGATCCAGTAACTGTGAAGGAACTGTCAAGATATGGTGGCTTTTTTCTTGCTTCCTGTATTTTCAGGGTCATAAGTTGTAGGTGACCTCTTGTTCTGAAGAAGAGCCATATAGATTTGAAATGTTAACACTATTTTCTCTCTCCTTTGATGCTGCTAGACCTGCAGAGGTTTTCCAGCATTTTCTGTTATTTCTGATTCCAGCATTAGCAGTATTTTCTGCTTCTATTATCTTGGTCTTGTTTATTAGACATAGCTCAATCGTATGTTTTTGTAAAAGTGTAAAACAGCAAATTTCAGTAGACTAGAACTGAGTATAATTTGAAAAAAAAAATCTGTTGATATATGTTGCAGCGAGGACTGAGTGAATCTTTGACAATATCCATGTTTCTGAGTCATAAGGTTGTAAGTTAAAGGTTGAACACACTTTATGCACTTGCCTTATATTCTCTTGAGTTTGAGGGTTAAGGGGTGACCTGATTGGTTGTTGAAAATGATAAGCCAGTGCGGTAGATACAAGTAACTATCACCGCTGATAGAATATTCAGAATAAGAGAACAAATAAAATTTGAATTACGCCAGTTAGATGTGAAGTCCGGAACCTTACCTTACCCCTCTTCCTCCCCAACGATTATGAATGCTATTTTTTTTGCAAAACTAATCCATAGTTTTTTTGTGAGGGGGGGGGATGCTGTGGAGTGGAAGGATATGTGCATAAAATAATCAATGATAGTTAAATAAAATTGAGGCACAAAACAGCCCAAATGGTGGAACAAGCTTGAGGGTTGACATTTGTTCTTTGTTGTTCTTTGTATACCTTTGTCCTGACATCACTTCAAATCGATTCAAGCTATGTGTCACAGACATAAATGTTTTGTTAACTTTTCTTATCTCCAGGAAGCTAATACTATCAAAAGATAAAAGTTACCTCCTTTGCTTACTATCCAAGTGCAAAACATTCATTCCACGTTAAGCAGTGTTTCACTGTCTGTGTACAATCAGGACTCGGACCTTCCGGTTGCTTGCCATTTTAACACATAATTATAAATGTAAATTCTGGTGTTAATGTAACAACACATCCAGTTTCAGAATATTGAAATTATTCACCACTCTGTTTATATTCTCAGAATACTTTATCCGCCCTTTCCAGGAGTGCAATGGACGGATTTTTTTTTTTACCTGAGCAAATCACGCCGGCATCAAAGGAGTGCGAATAACCGCAGCTATAGTCATCCCATGTCTCTGAGGGACATTCCCGCAGAGCGCTCTCACTCCCTTTGCACTGAACATCTGATGGGTCCGGATCCTTCCCCAAAGTGAGCCCCGCCTGGTGCAGAGAGCGCGGTCCCGCAGCCCAGCTCCCTACACACAACATCGGCGTCCCGCTCGTCCCAATTATAACGATGCACAGTCCCCCACTGTCCCCTGTAGTGAATCTCCACTCTCCCAGCGCACCGACTCTGCCCATTCGCCAGTCTCAGCTTCAACGCCTCTGTAAAATACAGAAATAAACCAACAATTATGGGCCAGCTGAAGCAACAGGTCAGATGGGAACCGAATAAAGAATCTAATGTGCCCAGGATTTTAAAAAGTTGTTTGATCATATGATATATATGAAGCGGCAATGTGGATTGGCCATGGGAAAAATCTGCACGTCAGTTGCAAGTTGGAAGCATCATTCGGCTGCATCAGACATGAGTGTGGGTAGGTATTTAATTGATTCAATCCACACAGCTCAGGACTGTCATGGTCCGCGGTCCACCATACTGCCTGGGTTACTATAGTGAAATCCCAATCCGAATATGGATTCGATATCTGTCACCACTGTCGAACCAGGGCCGCCCTGATGCAACCGACTGAATTGGACAGTCAGGTAATCTCCAGCCCTTCCCGGAGCGGTGAGAAGCGGCGAGATTTCGGCAGAACCCTAATACAGCGGTAGCGGAAGGGCCGTAAAATTGCACTGCATTTCAGCACTGGCTGGTAACTCGGGAAGTGAAAACTTATTCGCAAACGGCAGCGAGGCCATGTTGCCTCTCACCTTGCTCGTCGGCGACCTTATTTAATGTCGTTTTGAATTTGAGAGCAGCAATTAATGATTTCCGGGAAAAAAATTGCAAGAACATTTTCCTTCACAACTGAAATTGAACCAAACCATTGAACGGAATTACTGAAATTTTCTCAGGGATTTATCATGCAGTTGGATGGATTAGTGCAGTAAAATGTCAGATATGAACTTGGTGGGCGATTACCTGATGGATCAGCCTGGCTGTTTCCCGGTCTGCCTGAAATGAAATTTTAAAAATTAGTCTTTGCTGGGTCACCAGATAAATGAAACTGCCAAAACCATACAGCAAAAAGTCAACACCGCTGATCTGTATTATTTCTTCAATGGATGATTTACAAGCACTTGATGTTAAAACGTTTCAGTCAATTTGCCACACTCGTGACATTATGGCCTGTGGACATCCAGCTCTCATTCTTTATTATATATACGCGTTACGTATTCCCAAACAGGGATCTTTTGAGTCAGTTAAAGCTCCTAATCCCTTTTAGTCTATAGCTTATAAAGTAGATTCAGCAGGTCTCCGGTTGGATTGCTGAAATTCACAATTTGATACGCAGTGTAGCAGTGATACAGTTACTTGAATATCTCTGCACCACCATCCACAAGACGGACAGTGCGTCATTTATTTCCAATGCAATCAATCCTCAGCGATCCTTATTAACTCTTCGCAAACAATATCGCACAACTTCCAGTTATGGCGTGTTCATTGCCAGAACTGTTGGATAACACTTCAATATTTACTCAAAATGTACAGAATTTCTATGGTCCAACTGGAATCTCCGGACCCTCTTCACACATTCCGTCTTTCTATCTATTGCTCCACTTTTCAGCGTTCTATAATTCTCCTACTGAATCAGTGACCCACTTCAAGACAGAAAAAAACACAGACAAGTACAGCACAGACACAGGCCCTTCGGTCCTTCAAGCCTGTCCATCATGATACCGAGTTAAGAAAAAAAAAGATACTGCCCGCGTTCGTCCTTATCCTTCTTTATTTTACCTCCCTATTCAGGTACCCATCCAGATGCCTCTCAAATATTATCTTTGTGCAGACTTCCATCACCTCCCCTGGCAATGCCTTCCAAGCATGCACTATTTTTTGAGTTTCTCTCTCACATCCTCCTTAAATTTTCCCTTCTCACTGGAACAGATCACCAAGGACACGAACAAGCAATGAAATACAAGGCGTTGGTCAGCAGCCTGATTTGCGGGAAATTGCAGCCATCACCTGAATCATGTGTGTACCATGTAGATGATACGCAGCAGCAAATAAACAAGACTCGTTGGTAGTTCGTTCCAAAGCCGCGATTTCTACCACTTAGAAATACAAGGACAGAGCTCCGGCAATCCCCTGAATTGCGCATTCCCTATTATGTCGGTCAATATGCTGAGTTCGGACGATATCGGGGTTGCTTCATTCTCTGTGTGAGCTCAATCTCTAATGTCACTATGTTTGCACCAATGCATCATCTGCTGCAGCCAGGAAACAAAAAAACAGCTCAGAGATCAATTTCTGAAGATATTTGGGTACCGACAATAAATGCTGCCATTGCCAGGACACTGACTTCACAAGCGAGAGCACAATAATAACAAGAGTGCAAAGGCCGTGGCTGAATGTGAGCTATTAACTTTGTTGAAAGAGATATGAGACATGGAAAGTTTGACATTGTAAAATGAAGACCCATTTAAAGATTACAAAACGCACAAAACAGTAAAGGTGCAAATATATCTGCCCGTGACTGAGTGTTCGATTTGCCAATGTTTTATCTGAAACTATGAGACCCAAGAAGTAACAAATAAGTGTCAGTGTTACGAGTGAGACTAATTACATAACATCACATTTGTAGTTGGAAACTATCGTTAAACACTGGAACCGTTTAGCTCGCAGAAGGAAGGACGGATTATGAGTCGCTAATGGAACCATAATTTCCAAATAATGGCCATACCAAATTAACAGATGCCTGATATAAGATATCACGTTTAGAATATAAGTGGACACTTACCTAATCTTTACGAGGCCGGGTGATATTTTTCCAGGGTTTGGAGGCCGAAGCTAACGGTGTAAAATGGTTCAAAACATTTTACAAGGAAACGGTTGGGTTCGCCAATCTAGAATGAATATCGGGGTTTCATAGCTCATTATAAACAATGGAAAGCTGAGTGAATATTGAGGGTGTCTGGGAAGAGTGTGACATGTGTCCAGTGATTGATGCATGAAGTTGATGTTAATGTATGGTTTGGAAAGCTTTGTTTTGATTTCTAAAACACATTTTCCCAAATACTCATGCTGCAAATTCGCGGAAGAAGTCGGATTTTTTCACGTCCCTGTTATTTTGCTGGTGCGACTGATATTAAGTATATTGCTTAATACGCTAGTTAAAGCAATTTTGGTCCCACTTAGATTTAATATTTAACTTCTTAATATTCACAGACCTATTCATTACTCCAACGCAAAATATATACGTGTTTAAGCCTACGGCAACTCACTGTACCACACGGCATACAGCTCTACCACTTAGAAATATCTATGTCAAATCTCTGTACGTATTCTATTGATAGTAATTGTAACTTTTATTGGGATACTGCAAGCTGTTAATTCACGTAAATTCTATTCGGCAATTTATGCTTTTCTAACAGTGGCGGTGATCTACACCCAGACTTCGCTGTTCAGCTAGAATTTCAATTCATGTCTGTTCCATCTGTACAACAAACCCAGTGGAGTATTTAATTCTAGCTGCCGACGGATCTGAGTTTGATTCAGTCTTAAATGCAATTTTCTTATTCACTTGCTGATGTTTTAGGAGACTAATGAACTAAAATGCAACTTTGCTCAAAGTATATTACGATAATTTTCTGCAAGTTAAGTCAACGATTTCAATATTCACTTCATAACTGCGAACTAACTGGCAATTCCGTAACAACACAAAAAAACAAATTTTGATGAGATGATTCTGTTGAGCAGAGGATTTATTGCATCACAACATAACATCTGTCTGCTTTCTTTTGTAAGGCATGTTCTTTCAAGCAACTGCAAAATCCAAGCAGAATGTTGAAAATTTTATTTCTTGGACTCTCGGTCCTTTACTATACAAAGTTTTTGATAACAGGAATTGGTCGCTTCTCTAACAAGCATTTCAGTGACATTCGGATTAATGAATATCATCAGAAAGGCACGTTGGGAACTGAGAGAAAATGACCCAAGTGAACGACTTAAATGGAACAAAACTACTTGGTCTCTGGAAGGAGATGAAAGAACAGAACAAAGAACAAAGAACAAAACAGCACGGGAAACAGGCCCTTAGGACCAACAAGCCCGCGCCGCCACCCCGATGTTCCCACCTCTACCCGCGATCTCTGTCCATGTTTATAGATCTATGGATTAAAAAACAAATTTGAGTCAATTTCGGGAGAATTAGCCTAAGAGCACATCTTTGGGATGTGGGAGGAAACCGGAGCACCCGGAGAAAACCCACGCAAACACGGGGAGAATGCGCAAACTCCCACAGACACAGGCCCAAATCCATGTATCTGCACAGCACAGCGATAGTTACTGAACTGTCGTGTTGCCCATCAAATGGTCCAGGTCAAGCGTACACTAACGACGTTGAGCACTAGGGTACTCTCGGAAAAAAAAAATCCAAGAGCAACCCTCTCACGACCCATCGCGTGTTTGCCCCTCGTTAGACAAGGTGGACCAAAGCACCTGTAGGATAAAAACAAGTACATCAATATCATGATGTATTTACACACTTCCCAGGGACTCCCAAGTCTCATCATCCTTATTTTAAATCAGTTTTCTGTACCCCTCCATTCCCATTCTGTTCATGTGACCATCTAAGTATTAAACAATTCCAGAGTACCTGCCTCCACCACTTTACTCGGCAGCGCATTCCATACCCCCACCACCCTCTGTGTGGAAAAACTCCCTCTAGCATCCACATTATACCTTACCCCCTCATCCTAATCCCGTGACCGCTCGTGCTATTCGAGTCCATCCTAGGAAAAAGCTTAACCCTGTTTACTCTATCTATACCCCTCATAATCTTATACACCTCTATTAGATCTCCTCTAAGTCTACGTCTTTCTAAGGACAAGTCTCGGTCTGCCACAGAAAACGGCATGAGATAGAGAGAACATGAAAGTGTGGCATACTCGTGAGAAATAAAAATAATTAGAAACCGAAAAAAATCATTGCACAGAAATATTAACTTCATAAATTCTGTAATATTCCGGTAGGAGATATGAGGCAACTGAACAACAAACGTCACAAAGCAAATCGCACATATTTAATAAATTACGTTATCAACATGACAAGATAAGTATTTTCTTCATATTAATGAAATTAATTGATTACATTGTTAATTGCAATTCATATTAATGTGTTAAAATGCATTATACACAGACCTAGCCCAACACTCCGAGGCTGAAAGACACTTTGCAAATGATTTGTGTGTTATCTCTCTAGACGGGTTCAGACAGAAAATATACTGAGAAATTTCAAGAGAAATATGTTTGACCGTCCTCGCCAAAATCCCTGAAGTTTAAACGCAGTGAGTTGGCTTCCACTCAAACCCCTTTTTCAGCAAATTCAAATCAAGTAGCCCGAATAGAAGTTTTACAGTAATATTCACAAGTGCGGCATTTCCATTCAATTTGGTACTTAAATCGCAGGTTGCTGTCAGCCTCAGCTGAGAAATTAAAACGTGCATTAACCAGATGTTCTATATTCGAAATATATTTGAAAAGAAATAAGTTAAAATGAATCTGGGAATCTGAATTATTCACGAACTGACACTTTTGCTACATAAATTCCCAATTCCAATGCGCACTTCATAACAACGAAGGAAGCATTGAAAAGATGAGAGCTTTTTCCCTAAGTTGAGCGGAGTATCAAAAACACTGCTAAAAAAACACATTTTCCAGATTGAGGCTTGACAGTCTATTTTGATTTCCAATTCCAATTTATTTATTGTGCACGAGGAAGTCAGGTAGAAGGCGATTAAATACAACTTCTGTTGGGCACTTGTGGCCTCAGAGAAATATTCGGTCAATGTGTTAAGCCGCTAGGCCCAAACTGGCTGTGCCAAGTGGAGTAAAATCAATTCAATCTATCTCCACTAGCCTGTTCTTGAATCCTTTGTGTGTTACAGTACTTCAAACGCAGAAGCAAGTATGTTTCCAATGTCCTGAGCACGTTTTCAACCTCCAGCTTTTCAGACACTGAACTCACAACCTTTCATTGTAAATTGATGTATATTAATGTTCCATTACTTCCACATGACATTTATTATTCAAACCATCAATGTTCCCTTACATCTGTCACCAACATTCTTGTCAAAAAAGCTCAATATAAATATCTATATATTGTCTATAAATATATAAATATATGTTAACATTTTATGTCACTGAACTCTTAACAGACATCGGGATGCTTTCAATCAATAATAACTCACAGTTGAGATGCAGCAATGCAATTAGAGTCAGGAAGGAGCGCAGCATCGTCCCGACTGTCGGTTCCTGCGATCAGACTTGACTATTGACCGAGTTTTGTACACCGGTACCGGGCTGTCCTTCCAACACTTTCTGAAACACCAAACGCTCCAAGAATGAATTCTTTGTTGAGAAACTAATGTTCCCTCGCGTACAACTAATTGATGCTCCCATGTGTGAAATGTAAATTGTCGTTTGATAAAAGATACCAATGATAGTTAAATCCACTTCCTTGCCCTGTGCGGCTAATGAGACTTACATAATTGAGAAGGAAGTAAGTCACCAACCCAGCATCGGATCATCCAATCATTATATCTTACAGCACAGACACAGCGAGTGAAGTAAATGTTTTCAAATCATATGCAGCCTGCACTGGATTATGAACATTTTTGCACTCTTCTACCACTTATTTCAATTTCCGGGCAACAGTTGAAGGCCGTTGAGAGGATAAGGGTTAACATTCCCAGGTTAAATCCAGGGAAAATGGACTGCTGTGATATGGAGAAACTGCATAAATTTCATGTCAGATCCAATCACTTCCCTCAGGATTTCTGAGTGAGTGTTCTCACTGATAAGTCTAATCCAACCAGTTGTTTAAGACTCCTTATAGAGTCTGAATACAGCCTGTATTCACAACCTGATTTTCACATCTTCACAAGGGAAAAGTGAAGATATTTCACTCCAGCAACAACTCAAGCAAGAAGTTCAAATCTGTAATATGAGGAATTAAAAAAAAATCTTTTTTTCCAAGTGAAAACAAACCTTTTCCTACTTGTTCTAAGAAAAAAAACTCAATTTTTTTATTGCCTTGCATTTTGTGAACAATATTCTCGAAATACAGACATTTATGCATGATTGTTATATGTAACACCTCTATATAGAAATGCTAGATAAAATGCTTCTGCTAAAAATAACAGTTATACTCTATTTGAACATAATTACTTTTGAACATACTTTAGAAGCACCATTACATATCTGAGCGATTTTGCTGCCTCCGCCCAGTTTAGAGTGACAGAGTTCGGCGGGGACTATGCTGCTTAGAAATATTTCTTAACTGCTGCACAACTGTAATTTTATTTTCATGATCAACTTGAGAGTCATTTGAGTGAACGTCTTTACAGAGCCGCGTTTAGAGAAGGGAAGCCGACAGACATATTTATTCCTTGCAGGAAGAAATGATTCCTGAGAAGTTAAGGTTCCTGAGAAGTTAAGAAGTTACCCTTTGTGTTGACCCGAAGCAGCTCACGGCGCAGCCTCAGAACACTCGCTGTGTGTTTTGCTGTGTTGTTGAACCAACAGGAAGCACCTGGCCTTGTGGTCAGATCTCTGCTCGCATGTTAGTCGCTGCTACACTTTAACATTGGCAGATTGCTATTGGATATTCGAACTTGTATCAGGCAGTGCACTGGGACATGTAAAACTTCAAGTACCTTCATGAATTGATCAGCAGCATATGATAGACTGACATCTACAAATATCCTTACAGATATCAGGGGCTCCAGGAATTGTGTTTCGCTAAACCTTATTAAATTTCACTTGTGTTCAACAACATTGAAATCAATTGTGTGAGATTAAATCGATTGCCTGGGCTGCACGCTTAGGATGCTTAGGTCCACCATTCAGCTCCATATCTATTATCCCTCAGTGCTACCCCCGTAAACACAGCAGACCGGGTGCACAAGTTCATTTATCGTGCTGAGATGAGAGCAGATAGGAACTTGGGATAATGGGTACAGCCCCTCCTTTATTTGCATAATATCTTTACAGTTTTTGGTCAGTTTCAAGGTATCTCAGTTCTCAAAAATGTATCCAATCTATGAAATGATAAACTAAAAACACGGAGTGATTTCCATGTGAGTCATTTTGTGACGTTAGCATTCCTGACTTCCTTTATTACTGAGAGGGCGGTTTAAGCACTGTTGTCACTTTGTGATGCGACAAAGCAGGTACTGTTTACAATGGAAATTAGAGTTTCAGATATTGATATGTTATCCAGGATGGAAACTTATTACGGATTGGTTATTTAGGAAATACTGCGGGTATCGAGTCGGTTTGTGGAGGTTGAATCAGCAAGCATTGGTTGGACTTTGATATCATTTGCATTCATCTTCCCATTTGGCAACACTGTCTGCAAAACAAATTTTCCAGCTAAAATTTCTTGCGATTCATATCTCCAAGCAAAATTATGTGGATTATTTGTTTAATCAGTGTCCAAATATCTTGGTGAAGAATCTTACTCACCTGAACATTAACTGAAATCTGAACATGTATGCATTAATTGCAATACCAGAACTCACAGATTAACACTCGTTGGTTGAAACGTACGATCCCTATTTTGCAGCAGAAGGTCATTCAACGTATTGATCCTGAACTGACTCTTCAACAGAGCATCTTCCTCGTGCTTTATCCCCGTGACTCTTTTTTTTATTCTGCTAAAACCTTAATTTATACATCTTGCAACAGTAAGGGGCAATGAGTAATCGACCTAAATCTGC
Organism: Sphyrna mokarran; assembly: GCA_024679065.1. Taxonomy (NCBI): domain Eukaryota; kingdom Metazoa; phylum Chordata; class Chondrichthyes; order Carcharhiniformes; family Carcharhinidae; genus Sphyrna; species Sphyrna mokarran. The sequence continues at coordinate 1,880,562 of JAGIQG010000031.1, forward strand.
ATATCTTTGCAATTTTTTTTTTTGTTTTTAGAATGGTTCAATTCCTTTGTACAAAGGAATTTCCAGTGTATCTCTCTGTCATCACCATCCTGAACACTATGTGGAGATGTTGGCGATGGACTAGGAAAGAAATCGCATAGCACCAGGTAAAAGACCTTCATCATTCATCTGATGAAGGAGCAGCACTCTGAAAACTTGTGATACCAAATAAACCTGTTGGACTTTAACCTGGTTTTGTGAGACATCTTGCAATATTCTGCTCATTACCGAGAGTCAATTATGCTATTTTGAATACTGACAAGTACTTAATGATTTTACATACATGCCACGGACAAACGGTAACTAGCACTGATCCCTGAGGTAGACACTGAACACCAGCCTCCATTTCAACAAAACATCTTCTTCCTCCAGTTTCTGTGTATTGACACTGGGCCAGTTACGGACATAACTTGTCAAGTTACCCTGGTCCCAAAGCACTTTTAGCTTATCGATCAGTGTGTTTTCTCTTTTGTCATTCAGCGTCTGAAGTTGGCTGGGGTCACTCTGTCCTTTCAGATTCATAGTAACCAGGCGGGCTGGGATCAAACTACCCTTTGAAATTCAGTGTCACAGACCTGGTTGTGGTGAGTCTGTCCTTTCAGATTCAGTGTCACAGACCTGGCTGTACTCGAAATGTTATTTGAGATTCAAGTTCTCAGGCCTGGCAGGGTTCACTCTGTCCTTTGAAATTCAGTGTCACAGGCCTGGCTATCTTCACTCTGCCCTTTCAGATTCAATGTCATAGGCCTGGCTATCTTCACTCTGTCCTTGTAGATTCAGTGTCACAGGCCTGGTTGGATAAACTCTGTCCTTTCAGTAACAGTTTCACAGACCTGACTGCTTTCAAATTGTTATTTGAGATTCAGTGTTACAGGCCCGTCTGGGTTAATGGTGTCCTTTACGTTTCAGTGTCGCAGCCCTGGTTATGTTTGAATTATTATTAAAACAAATCGCATGCCTGGCAGGCTTCAGGCTGTTCTTTGAGATTCATAGAACATAGAACATTACAGCGCAGAACAGGCCCTTCGGCCTTCGATGTTGCGCCGACCAATTAAGAAAAAAAAATAGGTCATAGGTCTTTATTGCTTCACGTTGTCTTTAAGTTCAGTGTCACAGACCTGGCTGGATACATTGTGTCCTCACAGATTCAGTGTTACAGGCCTGGTTCTGTTCATTCTATTATTCCAGATTCAATGTCACGGGTCTGGCTGGATTCACACTGTCCTTTGAGATTCAGTGTCGAAGAGCTGGTTGGGATCAGTATGTCCTTTGAAATTCAGTGTCAAATGCCGAGCTGGCTCACTCTGCCTCCTGATGTTCAGTGTCACAGGCCTGGCTGTGCTCACTCTGTCCTTTGAGAATCAGTAACACTGGCCTGGCTATATTCACTCTGTCTTTTCAATACAGAGTCGCAGACCTGGTTGGGACCACTGTTTGAATGTCACAGGTCTGACTGTATACATTGTATCCTTTGACATACAGTGTCACAGACCTGGCTGGGTTTTCTCTGTTCTTTGATATTCAGCGTCACAGGCTTGGCAATGTTTACTCTGTCCTTTCAGTTTCAGAGTTACGGGCCTGTTTGGGTTCGCTGTATCCTTTGTGTTTGAGTGTCACAAGCCGTGCTGGGTTCACTCTGTCCTTTGAGATTTAGTGTCACATGTCTGGCTTTGATCATTGTATCATTTGAGGTTAAGTGTCACAGGCTGGTCTGGAGATGCAGAGAGTGTGGCGGCTTACTGAGTGCATTGAGAAAACATACTACCTGATGGAGAGTCAGGTGGCTGAGTGCACTGAGACAGCATCACCAGCAGAAGTAGTGTGAGGTGAGTGGAGTGAGACATCAACATCAATGGATGGACAGAGTGAAGGGTAACTGGATGTAGCGAAATAGTATCCATAGCAAATGGAGAGAGGGGTAAATGAGTCAGCATCACCCGTAGATGGTGACAGTCAGTATTTTAAACTGAGTATGGTAAGACAGAGTCACCAGTAGGTGGAGAAGGTAAGGGGATAAGTGAAAGGACGTGGACAGATTATTGTAATGTGGTAAACAATAAGGATGGTTGTGGGATGTAGCAGGTCACAGGCTGGGAGTTGAAACAGGGTAAACAGAAGGATAGCAGCAGGATGTGTGAGCTCACAGATTGGTGAAGTGTAGCAGTAAATGAGGATGTAGGCTAGATTTTGGAGGACACAGGCAATGTGGTGAAATATACAAATGACTAAGGATGACAGGAGACCTTTCTGGTAAAAAAATAAAGTTTGTTGATTTGTGGAAAGCAATGAGGATAATAACTGTTTGGAGAACGGAGAGGTGAGTGAGGATAACAACTGGATTTGAGATGATACAGATAGATTAGTGAGACATAGTTAGCATATGGATGCCAGATAGATTGTTGAAATGTGGTAAATAATGATGATTATCTTGAAATTTGGGAAGACACAGAGAGATAGGAGAAAGGCAATAGCAATGAGAGTGACAACAGGAATTTACAGGACACAGACAGAATGGTGAAATGTTGGAATGCGTGAGGATAGAGCTAGGATTATGGAAGACAGGCAGTTTCCATTCCCTCTTGATTTGAGTTTTTGGTAATCAGTGAGAAATGTAACAGGCTTGGAGAAAGGGGTGGCCGGGACATGGTTGAAACGAAGGTCTTTCGAGAGAGTTTCAATAAAAGAAAAGTGAATTACACCCCCCCACCCCCACCAACCACCCCGAGGCAAAGTGAATGCAAATGGAGAGGGAAAAGAAACAAAGGAACAGAAGCTGTGCCTGGAATGTGGGGAGTGGGGGACGGGTGTGGATTTGGGGGGAGGTGGTGGGCAGTTGACAGAAAGAAGGAGAAAACATTTAAAGAAAAAGAAAAAATGATAGACGCAGAATATACTTTCTGAAACTGTTGGACTGGATGTTGAGTCCAGAAGGCTTTAAAATGTGCAGGGGGTTGCTGAAAGGGGAGATTTCCCCTGTGCCTGCTCCAGAACCCGATTAAAACAATCATCTGTGGATCCAAGATGGATAGGGCTGGAGGTGGAGACAGGTGTCATTGGCTAATCTGCTGTGGTCTTATCCGTGCCCAGCTCGACCTGATCTGTGCAGCCCAAAGCACTGGAGAATATTTGGTAGACATTAAAGGTTAGAGAAGGAGGTAGAAGGGGGGGGAGGAGTGGCGTTATTGGTCAAAGACTGTATCACGGTGATAGAAAAGAAGTTTGATGAGGACTTGTCTGTTGGGGTAGTAATCTCAGATTAGAAACAGGAGAGGAGAGGTCACCCTGTTGGGAGTCTTTTACAGACCTCCTAATAGTTCTAGAGAGGTTGAGGAAAGGATTGCGAAGTCAATTCTGATTAGGAGTGAAAGTAGTAGGGTACTTGTGATGGGGGACTTTAACTTTGCTAATATTGATTGGAATAGCTATAGCTCTAGCTCGTTAGAGGGGTCAGTTTTCGTACAGAGTGTGCAGGAATGTTTTTTGACTCAGTATGTAGATAGGCCAACTAGAGGTGAGGCTACATTGGATTTGGTGCTGGGCGATGAGCCAGACCAGGTGTTAGACTTGGAAGTTGGTGAACATTTTGGTGATAGTGACCACAATTCGGTTACGTTCACCTTAGTGATGGACAGGGATAGGCATGAAGCTGGGGGCAGTAGTTAGAGCTGGGGGAAGGGTAATTATGAGGCCATCAGGAGAGAATTAGGGTGCATAGATTGGACTAGGGAACTACAGGGACTGGGAACATCTGGAATGTGGTGCTTATTCAAGTAGCAGCTGCTGCGAGTCCTTGATAAGTATGTCCCTGTCAGGCAGGGAGGAAATGGACGAATAAGAGAGCCTTGGTGTACGAAAAAAGTTGATTTGCTGGTTAAGAAGAAAAAGGAGGCTTATGTCAGGATGAGGCTTGAAGGCTCAGATAGTGCAATGGATAGCTATAGATTAGCCAGGAAGGAGGTAAAAAGTGAATTGAGGAGAGCTAAGAGGGGACACGAGAAGATGTTTGCTGATAGGATTAAGGAGAATCCTAAAGCTTTCTTTCGATATGTTAAGAATAGAAGATTGGTTAGGGCAAGATTAGGGCCAGTCATAGACAGCCGTGGGAAGTTGTGCGTGGAGCCTGAAGAGATTGGTGAGGCACTGAATAAATATTTCTCTTCGGTATTCACGCAGAGTGCTGGAAATGTAGCTATGGAGAGCACTGAGGTACAGGGTTGCAAATTGGGGAGTATTGTAGCAGATAGGGAGGATGTGTTAGAAATTCTCGAGGGTTTGAAGTTGGATAAGTCCCCTGGGCCGGACGGGATTTACCCTAGGATTCTCTGGGAGGCAAGAGAGGAGATTGCAGAGCCTCTGGCTCTGATCTTCAGGTCCTCGTTGGTTACGGGTGTGGTTCGGAGGACTGGAGGATAGCGAATGTGGTCCCATTGTTTAAGAAGGGGAAGAGAGACCTTCCAGGGAATTATAGGCCAGTGAGTCTTACTTCTGTTGTGGGCAAGGTATTGGAGAGAATTATTAGGGATAGGATATATAGTTATTTAGAGAGAAATGAATTGATTGGGGATAGTCAGCATGGTTTCGTGAAGGGTAGGTCATGCCTTACTAACCTCATTGAGTTTTTTGAGAATGTGACCAGAGAGGTGGATGGGGGTAAGGCGGTTGATGTAGTATATATGGACTTTAGTAAGGCGTTTGATAAGGTGGCCCATGGTAGACTTCTACAGAAAATGAAGATGTGTGGAATAGAGTGTGATTTAGCTAATTGGATTAGGAATTGGCTGGCAGATAGAAGACAGAGGGTGGTGGTTGATGGGAGATATTCATCGTGTAGTTCGGTGATGAGTGGTGTGCCTCAGGGGTCTGTTTTGGGGCCCCTGCTGTTTGTAATTTTTATAAATGATCTGGATGATGGTATTGAGGGATGGATTAGTAAATTTGCAGATGACACTAAAGTCGGTGGAGTGGTAGATAGTGAAGAGGGGTGTTATAGTTTGCAGAGAGACTTGGACAAGTTGCAGAGCTGGGCCGAGAGGTGGCAAATGGAGTTTAATGTGGAAAGTGTGAGGTAATGCACTATGGCAGGAATAATAAATGTGTAGAGTATAGGGCAAATGGTAGGATTCTTAGTAGTCTTGATGAACAGAGGGATCTTGGTGTGTATGTGCATAGATCCCTGAAAGTAGGCAGTCAAGTCGAGAAGTTTGTTAAGAAGGCATATGGAGTCTTAGCTTTTATTGGTAGGGGGATTGCATTTCGGAGCCGCAACGTCATGTTGCAACTGTACAAAACTCTAGTGCGGCCGCACTTGGAGTATTGTGTGCAGTTCTGGTCCCCACATTATAAGAAAGATGTGGAGGCATTGGAGAGGGTACAGAGGAGGTTTACCAGGATGTTGCTGGTATGGAGGGCAGGTCTTATGAAGAGAGGCTGAGGGATTTGAGGTTGTTTTCGTTAGAAAGGAGGCGGCTAAGAGGAGACCTTATCGAAACATATAAGATGATTAGAGGTTTGGATAGGGTGGACAGTGATAGCCTTTTCCCTAGGATGGAGAAAGCTAGCACGAGGGGACACAGCTTTAAATTAAGGGGTATGAGTTATAGGACGGATATCAGAGGTAGGTTCTTTACTCAAAGAGTGATTAGGGAGTGGAATGCCCTGCCTGCAGCTGTTGTAGATTCGCCAAGTTTGGTGGCGTTTAAGAGGTTAATTGATAAGTATATGGAAGAGAAGGGAATGGTTTAGTTGGGAGGGGCATTGCTTTTTATTTTGGTCGGCACAACATCGAAGGCCGAAGGGCCTGTTCTGTGCTGTATTGTTCTATGTTCTATGTTCTATGAAATCTAATTAATGTGCCAACTCCTTCAGAAGATCACATATTGTATTCCAACAAATTGAACTAGATAATGCTGAATGGCAATTTATGTGATATAACTCTCACAGAATTCATAGAACAAAGAACATAGAACACTACAGCACAAACAGGCCATTCGAACCACAAGTTGTGCCGATCAAATCAGTACATACCAGGCCATAGAACCATCTGTAACTCCCAATCCCATTAAATCCCATGTACTATCCAGAAGTCTCTTAAAAGACCCCAGCGAATTCGCCTCTACCACCACTGACGGCAACCGATTCCATTCACTCACCACCCTCTGAGTGAAAAACTTGCCTCTAACATCTCCCCTGTACTTGCCCCCCAGCACCTTAAACCTGTGTCCTCTCGTAACGACCATATCAGCCCTAGGAAATAGCCTCCGAGAATCCACTCTATCTATTCCTCTCAACATCTTATAAACCTCTATCAGATCACGTCTCAACCTTCATCACTCCAGGGAGGAGACCTAGCTCTCTCAACCTATCTTCATAAGGCTTGCCCCCCCAATCCAGACAACATCCTTGTAAATGTCCTCTGCACCTTCTCAATAGCTTTCACATCCTTTCTATAGTGAGGTGACCAGAACTGCACACAGTACTCCAAGTGGGGTCTGACAAGGGTCTTATAAAGTTGCAGCATTACCTCCCGCCTCCTAAACTCAATTCCTCTATTAGAACATGGAACAATACAGCACAAACAGGCCCTTCGGCCCACGAGTTGCACCGATCACATCTACCAATCCACAGACCTATCTATAACCCCCTATCCTATTCCTTTCCATATACTCATCCAGAAGTCTTTTAAAAGACCCCAGTGAGTTTGCCTCAACAACCTCCGACGGCAGGCCGTTCCATTCACTCAACAACCTCTGAGTGAAAAACTTACCCCTGACATCTCCTTTGTATTAGCTTCCCTGCACCTTAAGTCTGTGTCCTCTCGTAGTGACCATTTCAGCTCGAGGAAATAGTCTCTGAGAGTCCACCCTATCTATTCCTCTCAACATTTTATAAACCTCTATCAGGTCGCCTCTCAACCTACGTCTCTCCAGTGAGAAGAGTCCCAGCTCCCTCAACTTATCTTCATAAGGCCTGCCTCCCAATCTAGGCAGCATCCTTGTAAATCTCCTCTGAACTCTCTCAATAGCCTCTACATTCTTCCTATAGTGAGGCGACAGAACTGCGCACAATACTCCAACTGGGGTCTGACAAGAGTCTTATACAGCTGCACCATTACCTCCTGACTCCTAAACTCTATTCCTCGAATAATGAAGGCCAATACACCGTACGCCTTGTTGACCACTTCCTCCACCTGCGAGGCCGATTTAAGAGTCCTATGGACCCGGACCCGGAGATCCTTCTGCTCTACAACACAGCTAAGACTCCTATCCCTTATATTGTACTCCTTCATCCCATTATTCCTGCCAAAATGGACCACTACACATTTATCTGCGTTGAAGTCCATCTGCCACTTCTCCACCCAGTCTTGCATCTTGTCTATGTCCCGCTGCAACTTTTGACATCCCTCCAGACTATCCACATCACCACTGACCTTTGTATCATCGGCAAACTTACTAACCCATCCCTCCACTTCCTCATCTAGGTCATTTATGAAAATGACAAACAGCAGGGGTCCTAAAACAGATCCCTGGGGCACTCCACTGGTGACCGACCTCCATGAAGAACAAGACCCATCCACAACCACTTGCCTTCTGCCGGCAAGCCAGTTCTGGATCCATGAGGCCAAAGCCCCTTGGATCCCATGCCCTCTCACCTTCTCCAGAAGCCTTGCATGGTGGACCTTATCAAACGCCTTGCTAAAGCCCATGTACACCAAGTCCACTGCTCTTCCTTCGTCAATGTGTTCAGTCACATTTTCGAAGAATTCAACTAGGCTCGTAAGGCATGACCTGTCCTTGACAAATCCATGCTGACTATTTCTAATCAGTCCAAACTTCTCCGAATGTTCATATATCTTATCCCTCAGAAGACTCTCCATCAGCTTATCAACCACTGAAGTCAGACTCACGGTTGGTAATTTCCTGGACTTTCCCTATTCCCTTTCTTTAAGATAGCAACCACATCCACAATCCTCCAATCCTCCGGCACCTCTCCCATCTCCATGGACGACGCAAATGTCATCGCCAGGAGCTCTGCAACCACTTCCCTCACCTCCCACAATAACCTGGGGTACATCCCATCCTGTCCTGGCGACTTGTCTATCTTGATAGAATTTAACAGGTCTAACACATCCCTTTCCTAACATCCACATACTCAATCAATACCTCAAACCTGCAGTGCAATTTCGCAGTTCACTTTCCACTGTGAATACCGAGGCAAAGTATTCGTTAAGCACCTCTGTCATTTCTTCCGGATTCACACAGACTTTTCCCCCTTCACCTTTTATAGGCCCTATCCCTTCTCTCCTCATCCTTACCCTTTTACTTTTCACGTTAATGAAGGCCAGTATACCACATGCCTTCTTGACCACATCCCCCACTTGCTGGGCAGATTTACTTGACCTATGGACCTAGACCCCAAGATCCTTCTGCTCCTCAACACTGCCTAGACTCCTACCCTTGATATTATACTTCTTCATCCCATTGGTCCTACCAAAATGGACAACCACACATTTATCCGCGTTGAAGTCCATCTTCCACTTCTCCGCCCAGCCTTGCATCCTATCTATGTCTCGCTGCAACTTCAGACATTCCTCCAGAGTATCCACAACACCACCAACCTTCGTATCGTCGGCGAACTTACTAACCCATCCCTCCACTTCCTCATCCAGGTCATTTATGAAAATGACAAACAACAGGGATCCTAGAACAGATCCCTGGGGCACTCCAATTGTGACTGACCTCCATGAAGAAGAAGACCCATCCACAACTACTCTCTGCCTTCTGCAGGCAAGCCAGTTCTGGATCCACAAGGCCGAAGCCCCTTCTCATGCCCTCTCCATATCCCATGCTCTCCAGAGGGCATGGGATCTTCTCTGGATCCCATGCCCTCTCACCTTCTCAAGAAGTCTTGCATGGGGGACGTTATCAAACGCCTTGCTGAAATCCATGTAAACCACGTCCACCGCTCTTCCTTCATCAATGTGTTCAGTCACATTTTCGAAGAATTCAACTCGGCTCGTAAGGCACGATCTGCCCTTAACGAGGCCGTGTTGACTATTCCCGATCATATTGAATTTCTCTAAATGTTCATAAATCCTATCTCTCAGAATCCTCTCCATAGATGAAGAATTCATGAATGAAGTACATTTTTTAAGAGAGAATTTGGAGGGGCGGTGTTGGGGGGAGGAGGCGGGATTGGACGCAAACTCCAGCTGGTTGTTTCAATAGAGAGGAGCTGATATCTATCTGTGTGTATGTGTGTCTGTGTCCTTGGGTACAGTTCCTAGTTTAAAGTAATGCATCTCTCTCTCTCTCTCTCTCTACAGATTTGCTGCTTAAAGGCACATTGACAGCATTTATCTGATGGAAACATCACTCTCATTCGCTTCCTCTTCTCCCCCAATGAGTGCGTCGACTCTCAAAAAATTCTAAACTCGTTTTTTTTTGCAGCTCTGATCTGTGGTGACTCATTAACTATTAAACACATGGCACACATATTCAGACACCGACACAGATAACAATAGAGGTTGTTTTGGAAATCAGAAATTGAGTTGTAAATGCAAATACAAAGAACTTGCAAGAAATCGTTTGAGTTCCGGCAGCTTAAACAACAAAAACAAAGAATGTTGCAAGAATCAGCAAAAAATGCAAACCTGTAGCCGATGGAGTTCTGGATGAACAAATTGTATAATCCATATTCAGGGCTGGTTTCCTTCTGCCTGGGCAAAGGTGCGGATTACTTTAAAGCCATTTTCCCTCAGCTTCAAGTATCGGTGATGTGAAGGGAAAGCCTTGGGATAAACCGTTTACCGAACACTGCACTTGCCTGAGGAAGACACGGGAGTGTTGAAAGCTCGCTTTTTTACTATCAAATAAATCGGTTGGATTAATAATTGGTGTTGCTAAATTCTTACTGAGTGCTTAGTAAACCACCCACCAATCGATTTTTTTTTTTATCTCTCTGTCTTTCCTTCTCTGAAATTAAATTGTCACAATTCACGTTGGTGTTTTCTTCACATTTTATTGGAAGATAACATGTAGATAGGAATGTCGAGGGAGACAGAGAGTGGTGGGGTGCCAGGATGGTAAGGACATTGAAGAGACAGAGACAGGGAAATTCTAAATCCCCCATCCAAATATAAATTCCCAGGTAAAGAGAGAGAGAGAAAAAAATAGAGTCACACAGCACAGAAATGGGCCACTCAGCCCACCAGGTCTGTGCCGGCTATCAAATACCAATCCATACTGCTCCCATTCCCCAACACTTGCTGCAGAGCCTACAATGTCCACAGGTCCAGTGTGTACACAGGAAGATCCCACGGCAGCAACAGCAATGTGAACCGAGATCAGACGGAACACAATCCTTCCCATCATACCCTCACACTCTCATCTGCTGTGAGTTCCCTCCCGACTTACTACCCTAAGTGTGGGTGTGTGAGTGTGTGTGTATGGTGTGTGTGTGTGTGTGTGTGTGTGTGTGTGTGTGTGTGTGTGTGGTGGTTATGTATGTTGTGGCTGTCTGTGAGGGTGTGTGAGTGTGTGTGTATGTCTGTGTATGGTGTGTGTGTGTGTGTGTGTGTGTGTATGTATGTGTGGCTGTCTGTGAGGGTGTGTGTGTATGTGTGTATGTGTGTGTGTGGGTGGGTGGGTATGAGGTGTGTGGGTAGGTGTGTGTGGCTGTGCGTGAGGGAGTGTGTGTGTGGGTGTGTGGATGGGTGTGTATTTGTGTCTGTGTGGGTGTGTGTGTGTGTGTGTGTGTATGTGGTGTGTGTGTGTGAGTGGTGGGTGGGTGTGAGGTGTGTGGGTTGGTGTGTGTGGTTGTGTGTTTGTGTGTATGTGTGTGTGTGTGGGTGGGTGGGTGTGAGGTGGGGTGTGGTGTGGGTGTGGTTTTGTGTTGTGTGTGTGTGTAGTGTGTGTATGTGGGTGGGTGGGTGTGAGGTGTGTGGGTGGGTGTGTGTGGTTGTGTGTGTGTGTTTGAGGGTGTGTGGGTGTGTTGTGTGTGTGTGGTGGGTGAGAGGTGTGTGGGTCGGTGTGTGTGGTTGTGTGTGTGTGTGTGTGTGTGGGTGGGTGGGGTGTGAGGTGTGTGGGTGGGTGTGGGGTTGTGTGGGTGGGCGTATGCGTGTGTGTGGGTGGTATGGTGTGTGTGAGTGGGTATGTGTGTGTGTGGGTGTGTATGTGTGTGTGTGTGTATGTGTGTGTGTGTGTGTATATGTGTATGTGTGTGTGAGGGTGTATGTGTGTATGTGTATGTGTGTGTGTATGTGTATGTGTGTGGTGGTGTATGTGTATGTGTGTGTGTGTGAGTGTGAGTGTGTGTATGTTTGACTGTGTGTGTGTGAGTGTGAGTGTGTGTGGGTGTGTGTGCAGGTGTGTGTTTGACTCTGTGTGTGTGTGTGTGTGTGTGTGTGTGTGTGTGTGTGTGTGTGTGTGTGTGTGTGTGTGTGTGTGTGTGTGTGTGTATGTGTGTGTGTGTGTGTGTATGTGTGTGTATGTGTGTGTGTGTGTGTGTGTGTGTGTGTGTGTGTGTGTGTGTGTGTGTGTGTGTGTGTGTGTGTGTGTGTGTGTGTGTGTGTGTGTGTGTGTGTGTGTGTGTGTGTGTGTATGTGTATGTGTGTGTGTGTGTATGGGTATATATGTGTGTGTGGGTGTGTATGTTTGACTGTGTGTGCGTGTGTGGGGGTGTGTGTTTGTGTGTGTATGTGGGTGTGTGTGTGTGTGTGTGCAGAAAGTGTTAAACTTCCTCTTAAAATGAAACCAAACCATTTTAAAAACAAAATCCCTATGCTGCACAACAATATCCCAGAATTTTCTGTCATTTGTTTTAAGCTACTTTCTTCTATTTTGGTAAAACTTTATACGGAGAGACAGAGTGAGGCAGAGAGGGGCTGAGACAGTGAAATTGACCCCCTGTCCCCCCCTCCCCCCCGGCTCCCTCAAAAATGAATCATATGTAGGTCAGCAGGCTGACACAGTGGATTAGCCCTGCTGCCTCACAGTTCCAGAGACCCAGTTTCAATTCCTGGCTTGTGGCAGTGTGATCCTGTGTCTCTTCTCAACTCTTCACTGCAACCCACAAACCTCACCTCATGCTGTCTTTTCCTGTTTCACACCTCCCCCCCGCGCCTTTCTCCCTCCTGTCTGACTCTCTCACTTTCCCCTGTTTGCCTTTCTCTCTTCCGTGTTTGTCTTTCCATGACACCCTTCCTCCCCGCCCCGTCTCTTTTTTCTCTCCCCCCCCTCCATCTTTCTCTGCTGACTCTCTCTCTCTTTCTCTCTCTCACAAACCCCCTCCCCATCGCAATTCTTTCCAAAGTAACGCCACACACTCTCGCCTATTGTGAGTTCCTTTCCCTACTCTTTACCCTGTGTGTGTCGCTCTGCGTGTATGTGTCATCCTAAATTTCCAGAAAGTGTTGAACTCCCTCTTAAAACTAAGCCGAACTCTTTTTATAACAACATTCCTATGAAGCACCGTAAATTTTCAGAAGGTGCAGTCAGCTGGGTTGAGATAGAAGGTCCCGGTCACCCAATGCAGTACATAAGCACGAGCCCATCACTGTATCCAACTGCCCCTGCTTATGGAACACTAGATTGATGGTGTCCGACCTCCCCCACCTGGGTCTGTAGATCAAAGAACAAAGAACAAAACAGCACGGGAAACAGGCCCTTCGGCCCAACGAGCCCGCGCCGCTACCCCGATGTTCTCATCTCTGCCCGCGATCCCTGTCCATGTGGGATTGTGAAGAGAGAGCCCTAGTTAACGGCGAGGTAAGAGGCCGCCTCGTGAGACACACAACCTGGGAGTGGACGGCTCAACACACAGCTGTAGTAACTGATTTAAAGCGCACCCTCGCCACATCGCCAGCCTTACTAGTCCCCGACACAGATATATCAAACACCTTAGAGATTGCAACCACTAGTAGTAGCAGTATTATTACAAGAAAGACATGGTGGAACAGGTCAGTGGCCTACGCCTAATGAGACACAGTCGAACAGCGCTTCCCCGGGCGCGAACGACATCTGTTTGCAGTATTTTTGGCTGTGCAACATTTCGCTGTATCACCGAACTGAATCCAAAAACTGTTCACACGGAACGCACCACAAACCAGCTTCTGCTGCACGGCCGTCTTAACGCCGGCTCAGTCAACCAGGTCCGCTCTGTCCATAGGACACAACTACTGCAGGGTTCGGATATCCGTAAAGTGAAGCAAAGTTTCCACATTCCTGGCAGATAATTTAAATTATGGGGGCAAGAATAGAAGATTGGTTAGGGCAAGATTAGGGCCAGTCATAGACAGCAGTGGGAAGTTGTGCGTGGAGCCTGAAGAGATTGGAGAGGTACTGAATAAATATTTCTCTTCGGTATTCACGCAGGGTGATGTAAATGTAGTTATGGAGAACACTGAGGTACAGGGTAGCAAGCTGGAAGGTATCGAAGTAGATAGGGAGGATGTGTTAGATATTCTCGAGGGTTTGAAGTTGGATAAGTCCCCTGGGCCGGACGGGATTTACCCTAGGATTCTCTGGGAGGCAAGAGAGGAGATTGCAGAGCCTCTGGCTCTGATCTTCAGGTCCTCGTTGGTTACGGGTGTGGTTCCGGAGGACTGGAGGATAGCGAATGTGGTCCCATTGTTCAAGAAGGGGAAGAGAGACCTTCCAGGGAATTATAGGCCAGTGAGTCTTACTTCTGTTGTGGGCAAAGTATTGGAGAGAATTATTAGGGATAGGATTTATAGTTATTTAGAGAGAAATGAATTGATTGGGGATAGTCAGCATGGTTTTGTGAAGGGTAGGTCGTGCCTTACTAACCTCATTGAGTTTTTTGAAAAAGTGACCAAAGAGGTGGATGGGGGTAAGGCGGTTGATGTGGTATATATGGACTTTAGTAAGGCGTTTGATAAGGTGGCCCATGGAAGACTTCTGCAGAAAATGCAGATGTATGGGATAGAGGGTGATTTAGCTAATTGGATTAGGAATTGGCTAGCAGATAGAAGACAGAGGGTGGTGGTTGATGGGAGATATTCATCTTGGAGTTCAGTGACAAGTGGTGTACCTCAGGGGTCTGTTTTGGGGCCCCTGCTGTTTGTAATTTTTATAAATGATCTGGATGAGGGTATTGAAGGATGGATTAGTAAATTTGCAGATGACACTAAAGTCGGTGGAGTGGTAGATAGTGAAGAGGGGTGTTATAGTTTGCAGAGAGACTTGGACAAGTTGCAGAGCTGGGCCGAGAGGTGGCAAATGGAGTTTAATGTGGAAAAGTGTGAGGTAATGCACTATGGCAGAAATAATAAATGTGTAGAGTATAGGGCAAATGGTAGGATTCTTAATAGTCTAGATGAACAGAGGGATCTTGGTGTATATGTGCATAGATCCCTGAAAGTAGGCAGTCAAGTCGATAAGGTTGTTAAGAGGGCATATGGAGTCTTAGCTTTTATTGGTAGGGGGATTGAATTTCGGAGCCGCAACGTCATGTTGCAACTGTACAAAACTCTAGTGCGGCCGCACTTGGAGTATTGTGTGCAGTTCTGGTCCCCACATTATAAGAAAGATGTGGAGGCATTGGAGAGGGTACAGAGGAGGTTTACCAGGATGTTGCCTGGTATGGAGGGCAGGTCTTATGAAGAGAGGCTGAGGGATTTGAGGTTGTTTTCGTTAGAAAGGAGGCGGCTAAGAGGGGACCTTATTGAAACATATAAGATGATTAGAGGTTTAGATAGGGTGGACAGTGATAGCCTTTTTCCTAGGATGGAGAAAGCTAGCACGAGGGGACACAGCTTTAAATTAAGGGGTGATAGTTATAGGACGGATATCAGAGGTAGGTTCTTTACCCAAAGGGTGGTTCGGGAGTGGAATGCCCTGCCTGCAGCAGTTGTTGATGCGCCAAGTTTGGTGGCGTTTAAGAGGTTAGTTGATAAGTATATGGAAGAGAAGGGAATGGTTTAGTTTGGAGGAGCATTGCTTTTTATATTGGTCGGCACAACATCGAAGGCCGAAGGGCCTCTTCTGTGCTGTAATGTTCTATGTTCTATGTTCTATGAGAGTCAGTTGATAGCCAGAAACGACCCCACAGGTCCATTTATCCCGAAACAACAGGAGGCATAGTCATGGACAAAACGGACTGACTCAGCCTATGGCATTTATTTTGAAAATCAACAGGGAGATCCACGAATAGAACTCGCTCTCAATCTACACATTCATTTGAGTTCTCAAACTGCCAAACTTGCAGCAGACATAGACAGTTACCCAGACCTATTGAGCACAAGACTATCAGCACTTGGAGTAGTGTGTGCAGTTCTGGTCCCACATTATAAGAAAGATGTGGAGGCATTGGAGAGGGTACAGAGGAGGTTTACCAGGATGTTTGCAGGTTTGGAGGGCAGATCTTATGAGGAGAGGCTGAGGGATTTGAGGTTGTTTTCGTTAGAAAGAAGGCGTCTAAGAGGAGACCTTATTGAAACATATAAGATGATTAGAGGTTTAGGTAGGGTGGACAGTGATAGCCTTTTTCCTAGGATGGAGAAAGCTAGCACGAGGGGACACAGCTTTAAATTAAGGGGTGGTGGTTATAGGACGGATGTCAGAGGTAGGTTCTTTACCCAGAGGGTGGTAAGGGTATGGAATGCCCTGCCTGCTGCAGTTGTAGATGCGCCAAGTTTGGTGGCGTTTAAGAGGTTAGTAGATAAGTTTATGGACGAAAAGGGAATGGTTTAGGTTAGAGGGTCATTGCTTTTTTCCTAATTGGTTGTCGCAACATCGAAGGCCAAAGGGCCTGTTCTGCGCTGTTATGTTCTATGTTATGTTCTATGTTATGTTCTATGTTATGTTCTGTGTTCTATTTCCAACCCCCACCAACATACAGTCCAACAGCACATACATGTGCAATAGTCTGACTGAGTTCCTACCGTTATGGGAAGTCAGAGGCTTCGTCTCTGCGGTGGGAAAACTCCTACCGTCAGCCCCCTTATTAAAATACATTCTGCATGGGCGCCCTTTGCACATGTGAAAAGGTGACCATGCATAGAATTCTACATAAGGAATTACTAAGGTTAGAAGCCACCACTGGATCTCCCCACCTGGTATCTGAAAGGCTGATTCATTAGCCAATGTCGGTGTCCGTACGGGACAGTTTTGGCAGCCACCTGTAGGAAAACAAGTAAACGCTGTGACCATCTGCCAAAATAATATAGCTGACTTGTCCCAGGCACAGTGCACTGACAGATCTTAAAATAAATTTTAGAGCGACTTAACCCAGCTCCATATGAGAAATGGAAGGCGAAACTACAGGTTTGATATGTAAGACAGGCACAGATATAATCCCTCCTCAAGATAGAAATCAAGATAGAAGGCACGCGGAGTCTTAGCTTTTATTGATAGGGGCATTGAATTTCGGAGCCGCAACGTCATGTTGCAACTGTACAAAACTCTAGTGCGGCCGCACTTGGAGTATTGTGTACAGTTCTGGTCCCCACATTATAAGAAAGATGTGGAGGCATTGGAGAGGGTACAAAGGAGGTTTACCAGGATGTTGCATGGTATGGAGGGCAGGTCCTATAAAGAGAGGCTGAGGGATTTGAGGTTGTTTTCGTTAGAAAGAAGGCGGCTAAGAGGAGACCTTATTGAAACATATAAGATGATTAGAGGTTTAGATAGGGTGGACAGTGATAGCCTTTTTCCTAGGATGGAGGAAGCTAGCACAAGGAGACATAGCTTTAAATTAAGGGGTGGTAGTTATAGGACGGATGTCAGAGGTAGGTTCTTTACCCAGAGGGTGGTAAGGGTATGGAATGCCCTGCCTGCTGCAGTTGTAGATGCACCAAGTTTGGTGGCGTTGAAGAGGTTAGTAGATAAGTTTATGGATGAAAATGGAATGGTTTAGGTTAGAGGGTCATTGCTTTTTCTTAATTGGTCGGCGCAACATCGAAGGCCGAAGGGCCTGTTCTGCGTTGTAATGTTCTATGTTCTAACTCATCCACCAATACCATAACGGACATGACATAAAGACAACAATCGAGTCGTTAAAAAAATTATGTTGGTGGTAATATTGACTGCGGTAGGATTTAATAAAGGGGGTCCTGTGGATGGATTAAATAAATGTAGTAAGAGGTCTGGCAACACCGATTTTAAATCCAACCGATGTATTTGATTGTAAATCATCATGCACAGGTTCGAACAAGACTTCTTTACCGCACGGGATCTTCAAATGAGGCTATACACTAGTTACATTGAATACATTTTTTTCCTTTGGACTCATGGTGAACAATCATTGAAACAACTGTATGATGATATCAACAATTTCCATCCCGCCATCAGACTCACCATGGACTATTCTCCAGTATCACTTGCATTCTTGGACACACGCATCTCCATCAAGGACGGTCACCTGAGCACGTCACTGTACCGCAAACCGACAGACAACCTCACAATGTTCCACTTCTCCAGCTTCCACTCTAGACACGTTAAAGAAGCCATTCCCTATGGACAAGCCCTCCGTATACACAGAATTTGCTCGGATGAGGAGAATCGTGACAGACACCTTCAGACACTGAAAGATGTTCTCGTGAGAACAGGATATGGCGCTCGACTCATCGATCGACAGTTCCGACGTGCCACAGCGATAAACCGCACAGACCTCCTCAGAAGACGAACACAGGACACGGTGGACAGAGTACCCTTTGTTGTCCAGTACTTCCCCGGAGCGTAGAAGCTACGACATCTTCTCTAGAGTCTTCAACATATCATTGATGACGATGAAGATCTCGCTAGGGCCATCCCCACCCCCCATCCCCCCGCTTCTTGCCTTCAGACAACTGCGCAACCTCAAACAGACCATTGTTCGCAGCAAACTACCCAACCTTCAGGAGAACAGTGACCACAATACCACACAACCCTGCCACAGCAACCTCTGCAAGACATGCTGGATCATAGACATGGACGACATCACCAAACGTGAGAATACCATTCACCAGGTACACGGTACATACCCTTGCAACTCGGCCAACGTTGTCTACTAATACGTTGCAAGAAAGGATGTCCGGAAGCATGGTACATTGGGGACACGGTACATGGTACATGCAGACACTACGACAACGGATGAATGAGCATCGCTCAACAATCACCAGGCAAAACAGTTCACTTCCTATGGGCGAACACTTCAGCGGTCACGGGCATTCGGCCTCCGACCTTTGGGTAAATGTTCTTCAAGGGGGCCTTCACGACACACGACAGCGCAGAGTCGCTGAGCAGAGACTGATAGCTAAGTTCCGCACACATGAGGGTGGTCTTAACAGGGATCTTGGATTCATGTCACACTATCTGTAACCCCCATGACTTGCCTGGGTTAGCAAAAAACCTCACTTACTGTGCTGTCTGGGACAATACACATCTCTCTTACCTCTGCTGTTAGCCACTTTAAGACTTGAACAGCAGTTTAGGTATAAGGATTTACATTCTAATCAGCAATCTGTAAACTATCTGTGCTGATATGTGTGCTTTTGGAGACCAGAACACCTCATTCGCCTGATGAAGGCCACAAAGGCCGAAAGCTTGTGGATTTACTATCAAATAAATGGGTTGGATTTAAAAATGGTGTTGTCAAACTTTACTGAGTTTACCCCAGTACAACGCCGGCATCTCTACATCTCTGAGAGTTAAACAGAATGATTCCTGTTCTCTGAGAGTTAAGCAGGATGATTCCTGTTCTCTGAGAGTTAAGCAGGATGATTCCTGCTCTCTGAGAGTTAAACAGGATGATTCCTGTTCTCTGAGAGTTAAACAGGATGATTCCTGCTCTCTAAGAGTTAAACAGGATGATTCCTGTTCTCTGAGAGTTAAACAGGATGATTCCTGCTCTCTGAGAATTAAACAGGGTGATTCCTGTTCTCTGAGAGTCAAACAGGATGATTCCTGTTCTCTGAGAGTTAAACAGGATGATTCCTATTCTCTGGGAGTTAATCAGGATGAATCCTGCTCTCTGAAAGTTAGACAGGATGATTCCTGTTCTCTGAGAGTTAAACAAGATGATTCCTGTTCTCTGAGAGTTCAACAGGATGATTCCTGCTCTCTGAGAGTTAAACAGGATGATTCCTGTTCTCTGAGAGTTAAACAGGTTGTTTCCTGCTCTCTGAGAGTTAAAAATGGTGATTCCTATTCTCTGAGAGTTAAACAGGATGATTCCTGTTCCCTGAGAGTTAAACAGGATGATTCCTGCTCTCTGAGAGTTAAACAGGATGATTCCTGCTCTCTGAGAGTCAAACAGGATGATTCCTGTTCTCTGAGAGTTAAACAGGATGATTCCTGTTCTCTGAGAGTTAAACAGGATGATTCCTGTTCTCTGAGAGTTAAACAGGATGATTCCTACTCTCTGAGAGTTAATCAGGATGATTCCTGCTCTCTGAGAGTTAAACATGATGATTCCTATTCTCTGAGAGTTAAACAGAATGATTCCTGTTCTCTGAGAGTTAAACAGGATGATTCCTGTTCTCTGAGAGTTAAACAGAATGATTCCTGTTCTCTGAGAGTTAAACATGATGATTCCTATTCTCTGAGAGTTAAACAGAATGATTCCTGTTCTCTGAGAGTTAAACAGGATGATTCCTGTTGTCTGAGAGTTAAACAGGATGATTCCTGCTCTCTGAGAGTTAAACAAGATGATTCCTCTTCCCTGAGAGTTAAACAATCTCAATAAAATGCATGCACGAGGCTGACTTTCACTCCAGAGGAGGATAGTGCACCATCCAGTTGTATTGTTTTTAAAGGATCAGATGATTTAATATCTGGGGAGTGTGACTGGATTGTCTGTGTGATATTATAACCGGGCTAACATTCGGAGACCCAGGAGAACGCGGGTTCAAATCCCATCACGGCAGCTGGTGAAACTTCAATCTACGAAAAGAAAGTGGGAATTAGAAGTTTCGCAGAGTTATGGAAGTGTTACAGTGCAGAGGGAGTGCACACCTACTCACGGAAATATCATCCCTACCCTATCGCAGTAAACCCGCTGTTTTATTTGGGCTAATCCACCTATACATAGAACATAGAACATTACAGCACAGAACAGGCCCTTCAGCCTTCGATGTTGCGCCGGCCAATATAAAAAGCAATGACCCTCCAAACTAAACCATTCCCTTCTCTTCCATATACTTATCAACTAACCTCTTAAACGTCACCAAACTTGGCGCATCTACAACTGCCGCAGGCAGGGCATTCCACTCCCGAACCACCCTTTGGGTAAAGAACATACCTCTGATATCCGTCCTATAACTGTCATCCCTTAATTTAAAGCTGTGTCCCCTCGTGCCAGTTTTCTCCATCCTAGGAAAAAGGCTATCACTGTCCACCCTATCTAAACCTCTAATCATCTTATATGTTTCTATAAGGTCCCCTCTTAGCCGCCTCGTTTCTAACGAAAATAACCTCAAATCCCTCAGCCTCTCTTCATAAGACCTGCCCTCCATACCAGGCAACACCCTGGTAAACCTCCTCTGTACCCTCTCCAATGCCTCCACATATTTCTTATAATGTGGGGACCAGAACTGCACACAATACTCCAAGTGCGGCCGCACATCTTTGGAAATTAACTGGCAATTTCCTTACATCTATTGAACTTACATCTTTGGACACAAAGTTGAAATTTTACCTGGCTTATTCTCGCAACCTGGACATCTTTGGGCAACAAGGAATACATTAGCATGGCCGGTGCACTTAATCTGTACATTACAACTTAGCATGGCCAATCCCCCTCTAACCTGTGCAACTTTGGAAATTAAGGGACAATTTAGCATGGCCAATCCACCCAACCTGCACATCTTTGGGCACTAAAGGGCAATTTAGCATGGCCAATCCACCCAACGTGCACATCTTTAAACACTAAGGGACAACTTAGCATGGCCAATCCACCCAACTTGCACATCTTTAGAAACTAAGGGGCAATTTAGCATGGCCAATCCACCTAACCTGCACATCTTTTGACACTAAGGGGCAATTTATCATGGCCAATCCACCCAACCTGCACATCTTTGGGCACTGAGGGGCAATTTAGCAAAGTCAATCTACAAAAGCTGTCAAGCTCACGAATCATTGAGTATTCAGGAAATATACCTACACATAGAAATCCTGCAGTACAGGAAGAGGCCATTCAGCCCATTGAGTCTGCACCGACCACAATCCCACCCAGACACCATCCCCATATCCCTACATATTTACCCACTAATCTCTCTAACCTTCACATCTCAGGATATGAAGGGGCAATGTTTTAGCATGGCCAATCCACCTAAGCCGCACATCTTTGAAGGGAAACCCACACAGAGACGGGGAGAATGTGCAAGCTCCACACAGACAAGACGGTGACCCGAAGCCGGGAATCGAACCTGGGTCCCTGGAGCTGTGAAGCAGCAGCGCTAACCCACTGTGCCACCCGCATCACGTGTGTCACAGGATGTAGCCCTCCCGTTGGTGTTGGGGGGTGGGGGGGTGGTGAGGTGATTATTCAGAAGCTGAATGATTCGAGAAGCAATGGGGAGGAAAATTCTTACACATTCACACAGTAGATGAGGGGATTTTCTGACCATTCTGTCAATTTGAAAAACAAAGTGAGGAGGAAGTGGTGTTTCTCAGAGAATGGTGTGCAGTGAGAACAATGAGATTTTCACATCAGAACGAAACGGGACAAAGAATGCATTCAGTAACACAAGCAAACATGGCAAGAGGAAGTGTAATAGTTGGGGCCGTGTGTGCGTGTTCAACTTTGTGAGGTGGCAACATTGTGAGATGCTGACTGAATTTCACCCACTGAGATGGGCAAAGGACATGAAAGTGTTTAACGTTAAAGTGAAGCATGTTTGGTGAAAGTGTCTGGGATTAACTATGGGAGTATTGGTGTGAGAGCATTGCCTAACACTTAACACATAAAGAGGTGTGTGGGGTATTATCTATCTATGCTCCCAATGTGTCAAGGACTCCCCAGTTAGGTTGCCTACACATCTATTCCTGCTGCTGAACCTCTCGGAGCCCAGAGTTGAGTTCTTTCTGACCCTAGGGCCCGGTACTGGGACCTCTTCTATTTGTAATATATATAAATGACTTGAAGAGGGAGTAAGTGGAGTGATTAGCAAGTTTGCAGACTATACAAAGATGGCTGGACTTGCGGATAGTGAGGAGCATTGTCAGGCGATGTAGCAGGACATAGATAGGCTGGTAGCTTGGGCAGATAGATGGCAGATGGAATTCAATCCTGATAAATGTGAGGTGATGCATTTCGAGAGAAAGAATGTAGGGGGGAGGTATATGATAAAGGGTAGAGCTATTGAGAGTATAGAAACGCAGAGGGACCTGGGGGTGCAGGTAAACAAGTCTCTGAAGGTGGCAGAGTAAGAGGAGAAGGTTGTGAAGAAAGCATATAGTATACTAGCCTTTATAGGAAAGGGTGTAGAGTACAAGAGCTGGCCTTTAATGTTGCAGTTGTATAAAATGTTGGTTAGACCTCATTTGGAATACTGCGTCCAGTTCTGGTCGCCTTACTACCAGAAGGACGTGGAGACTCTGGGGAGAGTGCAGAGGAGGTTTACCAGGATGCTGCCTGGTATGGAAGGTCTGAGTTACGAGGAGAGGTTAGGCAAATTGGGACTGTTTTCCTTATAAAGACATAGACTTAGAGGAGATCTGGTAGAGGTGTACAAGATTATAAGGGGTATAGATTGAGTAAACAGGGTTAAGCTTTTTCCTAGATTGGAAGCAAATATTACGAAGGACCACGGGCTTAGAGTGAGGGGGGTAAGGTATAATTTGGATGTTAGAGGGAGGTTTTACACACAGACGGTTGTGGGGATATGGAATGCTCTGCTAAGTAGGGTGGTGGAGGCAGGTACTCTGGAGTTATTTAAGAGATACTTAGATAGGCACATGAACAGAATGGGAATGGAGGGATATATGGTTCTGTTTTAAATAGGGATCAGGAGTCTTGGGATGTTGCTGGGAATCAATTGATTCCTATGGATCTTAAAACATATTTTCTGGCTCACTTGTTTTATTTCTGAGCTTCTGGGGATTCCCTTGAATGTGTGCCTAAGATGTGCATGTCATTGATACTTTTCTCTTTTATCCTGCAGGTGCTTTGGTCCACCTTGTTGTCTAACAAGGGGCATACACGCGATGGGTTGTGAGAGGGCTGCTCTTGGTTTTATTTTGAGAGTATCCTAGTGCTTCACGTCGCTAGTGTACGCTTAAACTGGACCATTTGATGGGCAACACGACAGCTCAGTGACTATCGCTGTGCTGTCCAGGTACATGGATTTGGGCCAGTGTCTGTGGGAGTTTGCGCATTCTCCCCGAGCTTTCTTGGGTTTTCTCCGGGTGCTCTGGTTTCCTCCCACATCCCAAAGATGTGCTCCTACCCTGATTGTCGGAACAAATTGTCCCTAATTTTCCTCCTCTCAATCTGGTTTCCAATGTGGATTTCCATAAACATAGACAAGGGTCATGGGTGGAAGAGGGAACTCACGCTGTTAAAATGGTCAGTGCGGGCTCGATGGGCTGAAAGGTCTGTTTCCCGTGCTGACTTGTTCTTTGTTCTTTGAACAGGCACCGTGTTCGCATACCCAGTGAGGGGTTTCAGAGACAGTACACTGAGGGAGCTACCCTCTACAGTCTGGGACATTGAAATCATGCCAGGGACCTCAATATGTTACGTGCTGTGATCATATAAACAACTTGCCTGCTCTTTCCCTTTGCTGATATTTATTTGCATATGTTTGGAAATATGAACCTATTGTTATCAGTCCAATGTTCTCAGTATGTGTTTAACCCCTGACACACACACACACACACACACACACACACACACACACACACACACACACACACACACACACACATACACACTCACAAACGTATACACCCACACATCCACACACATACACACCCACACACATACACACCCACACACATACACACACACAGACAGACACACACACACATACACACACAGACACACACACAGACATACACACATATACACCCACACACATGCACACACACAGACACACACACAGACACGCACAAACATATACACACACACACACCCACATAGACACACACATATACACACACACATACACACACACATGCACACACACATGCACAGACACACAGACACACACACATATACACCCGCACACATGTACACACACATACACACACACACACACACACACATGCACACACACACAATCACACACACAGGCAAACACACACACACAGACACAGACACATACACACCCACACACATGCACACACACATGCACACACACAGACACACAAATAGACATGCACACAAACACACACATACTTACACAATTGCACACGCACAAGCTCACACAAACACATACACACACACAAACACACACACTCACATACATGCACACTCACATACACACATGCACACACACGTACACAAAGGCATACGCACAAAGTCGATATTCTGACCCACCTTTTCCCCTCAAAGCCCTCAATGCCTTTAGCCCCAAGAACAATTTGTAATTCCTTCTTGAAAACACTCAACGCTTTGCCCTCAAGTACATTCTCCGGCACTGAAACCCTGTACCTTCATCACCTTTCTGGGTGAAGAGCCTTCTCACTTAGTGAGAAGCTAATCACTTAGCTAATCACTTAGATTAGCCCATAAAGAATATTTCCACTTCGAATGGAAACCAGAACGAGAGGGCACAATCTCAAAATAAGGGGAAGTCAATTTAGAACAGAGTTGAGGAAGAACGTCTTCTCCCAGAGGGTGGTGAATCTCTGGAATTCTCTGAGGAGGTGGAGGCTACCTCGCTGAATATATTTCAGTCACGGGTAGATAGATTTGTGACCAAGAAGGGAATTAAGGGGAGAAAGTGGGAAAGTTGAACTGATCCACTATCAGATCAGCCATGATCTTATTGAATGGCGGAGCAGGCTCGAGGGGCTGGACGGCCGACTCCTGTTCCTATTTCTTATTTATCCTCAAACTGTGAGTTTGCAGAAGCATTTTCAAGGACATGGACTGCTTCAGTCCCTGGGGAGTGAGAAATGGAGCTGAGTGAGAAATGGGCTGAACTACCACCTCTTAACTTAAAGTTATGTCCCCTCGAGTTGGTCATCATCATCCGAGGAAAAAGGCTCTCACTATCCACCCTATCCAGTCCTTTGAACATCTTATACGCCTCAATTAGGTCACTGTGTAACCTTCTTCTCTCTAATGAAAGTAACCTCAGGTCCCTCAGCCTTTCCTCATAAAGCCTTCCCACCATACCAGGCAACATCCTGGTAAACCTCCTCTGCACCCTTTCCAATGCTTCCACATCTTTCTTATAATGTGGCGACCGGAATTGTACGCAATACTCCAAGTGCGACTGCACCAGAGTTTTGTACAGTTGTAGCATAACCTCACGGCTCCTAAATTCAATCCCTCTACCAATAAAAGCTAACACACCGTACGCCTTCTTAACAACTTTATAAACCTGGGTGCCAACTTTCAAAGAGCTATGTACTTGTAGCCCAAGATCCCTCTGCTCGACAACACTATTAAGGGTCCTTCCATTAGCCCTATATTTCATATGCCTGTTATTCCTACCAAAGTGAATCACCTCATAGAACATAGAACATAGAAAATTACAGCACAGAACAGGCTCTTCGGCCTTCGATGTTGCGCCGACCAATATAAAAAGCAATGCCCCTCCAAACTAAACCATTCCCTTCTCTTCCATATACTTATCAACTAACCTCTTAAACGCCACCAAACTTGGCGCATCTACAACTGCTGCAGGCAGGGCATTCCACTCCCGAACCACCCTTTGGGTAAAGAACCTACCTCTGATATCCGTCCTATAACTATCACCCCTTAATTTAAAGCTGTGTCCCCTCGTGCTAGCTTTCTCCAACCTAGGAAAAAGGCTATCACTGTCCACCCTATCTAAACCTCTAATCATCTTATATGTTTCGATTAGGTCCCCTCTTAGCCGCCTCCTTTCGAACGAAAACAACCTCAAATCATAGAACATAGAACATAGAACATAGAACATAGAACAATACAGCACAGAACAGGCCCTTCGGCCTTCGATGTTGTGCCGACCAAAATAAAAAGCAATGCCCCTCCTAACTAAACCATTCCCTTCTCATCCATATACTTATCAACTAACCTCTTAAACGCCACCAAACTTGGCGCATCTACAACAGCTGCAGGCAGGGCATTCCACTCCCTAATCACTCTTTGAGTAAAGAACCTACCTCTGATATCCGTCCTATAACTCATACCCCTTAATTTAAAGCTGTGTCCCCTCGTGCTAGCTTTCACCATCCTAGGAAAAAGGCTATCACTGTCCACCCTATCCAAACCTCTAATCATCTTATATGCTTCAATAAGATCCCCCTTAGCCGCCTCCTTTCTAACGAAAACAACCTCAAATCCTTCAACCTCTCTTCATAGGACCTGCCCTCCATACCAGGCAACATCCTGGTAAACCTCCTCTGTACCCTCTCCAATGCCTCCACATCTTTCTTATAATGTGGCGACCAGAACTGCACACAATACTCCAAGTGCGGCCGCACTAGAGTTTTGTACAGCTGCAACATGATGCTGCGGCTCCTAAATTCAATCCCCCTACCAATAAAAGCTAAGACTCCATAAGCCTTCTTAACAACTTTATCCACTTGACTGCCTACTTTCAGGGATCTATTGACACATACACCAAGATCCTTCTGTTCCTCAACACTATTAAGAGCCCTACCATTAGCCCTATACTCTACACATTTATTGTTCCTGCCAAAGTGCATTACCTCACACTTTTCCACATTAAACTCCATTTGCCACCTCTCGGCCCAGCTCTGCAACTTGTCCAAGTCACTCTGTAAACTAAAACACCCCTCTTCACTATCTACCACACCACCAACTTTAGTATCATCTGCAAATTTACTGATCCATCCCTCAATACCCTCATCCAGATCATTTATAAAAATTACAAACAGCAGGGGCCCCAAAACAGACCCCTGAGGCACACCACTCGTCACCGAACTCCACGATGAATATCTCCCATCAACCACCACCCTCTGTCTTCTATCTGCCAGCCAATTTCTAATCCAATTAGCTAAATCACCCTCTATTCCACACATCTGCATTTTCTGTAGAAGTCTTCCATGGGCCACCTTATCAAAAGCCTTACTAAAGTCCATATATACTACATCAACCGCCTTACCCCCATCCACCTCTCTGGTCACTTTCTCAAAAAACTCAATGAGGTTAGTAAGGCATGACCTACCCTTCACGAAACCATGCTGACTATCCCCAATCAATTCATTTCTCTCTAAATAACTATAAATCCTATCCCTAATAATTCTCTCCAATACCTTGCCCACCACAGAAGTAAGACTCACTGGCCTATAATTCCCAGGAAGGTCTCTCTTCCCCTTCTTAAACAATGGGACCACATTCGCCATCCTCCAGTCCTCCGGAACCACACCCGTAACCAACGAGGACCTGAAGATCAGAGCCAGAGGCTCTGCAATCTCCTCTCTTGCCTCCCAGAGAATCCTAGGGTAAATCCCGTCCGGCCCAGGGGACTTATCCAACTTCAAACCCTCGAGAATTTCTAACACAT
Organism: Sphyrna mokarran; assembly: GCA_024679065.1. Lineage (NCBI taxonomy): Eukaryota > Metazoa > Chordata > Chondrichthyes > Carcharhiniformes > Carcharhinidae > Sphyrna > Sphyrna mokarran. The sequence continues at coordinate 1,908,226 of JAGIQG010000031.1, forward strand.
CCTCCCTATCTACTACAATACTCCCCAATTTGCAACCCTGTACCTCAGTGCTCTCCACAGCTACATTTCCAGCACTCTGCGTGAATACCGAAGAGAAATATTTATTCAGTGCCTCACCAATCTCTTCAGGCTCCACGCACAACTTCCCACTGCTGTCTATGACTGGCCCTAATCTTGCCCTAACCAATCTTCTATTCTTAACATATCGAAAGAAAGCTTTAGGATTCTCCTTAATCCTATCAGCCAACATCTTCTCGTGTCCCCTCTTAGCTCTCCTCAATTCACTTTTTACCTCCTTCCTAGCTAATCTATAGCTATCCATTGCACTACCTGAGCCTTCAAGCCTCATCCTGACATAAGCCTCCTTTTTCTTCTTAACCAGCAAATCAACTTTTCGTACACCAAGGCTCTCTTACTCGTCCATTTCCTCCCTGCCTGACAGGGACATACTTATCAAGGACTCGCAGCAGCTGCTCCTTGAATAAGCACCACATTCCAGATGTTCCCAGTCCCTGTAGTTCCCTAGTCCAATCTATGCACCCTAATTCTCTCCTGATGGCCTCATAATTACCCTTCCCCCAGCTATAACTACTGCCCCCAGCTTCATGCCTATCCCTGTCCATCACTAAGGTGAACGTACGAATTGTGGTCACTATCACCAAAATGTTCACTAACTTCCAAGCCTAACACCTGGTCTGGCTCATTGCCCAGCACCAAATCCAATGTAGCCTCACCTCTAGTTGGCCCAAATCCCTCAGCCTCTCTTCATACCGCCCTCCATACCAGGCAACATCCTGGTAAACCTCCTCTGTACCCTCTCCAATGCCTCCACATCTTTCTTATAATGCGGGGACCAGAAATGCACACAATACTCCAGTGCGGCCGCACTAGAGTTTTGTACAGTTGCAACATGACGTTGCGGCTCCGAAATTCAATCCCCCTACCAATAAAAGCTAAGACTCCATATGCCTTCTTAACAACCTTCTCGACTTGACTGCCTACTTTCAGGGATCTATGCACGTACACACCAAGATCCCTCTGTTCATCAAGACTACTAAGAATCCTACCATTAGCCCTATACGCTACACATTTATTATTCCTGCCATAGTGCATTACCTCACACTTATCCGTATTGAATTCCATTTGCCACCTCACGGCCCAGCTCTGCAACCTATCTATGTCCCTCTGCAAACTGTAACATCCATCCTCGCTGTCTACAACTCCCCCCACTTTGGTATCGTTAGCAAATTTACTAATCCAACCCTCTACACCCTCATCTAGGTCATTTATAAAAATGAGAAACAACAGTGGCCCCAGAACAGATCCTTGAGGTACACCACTTGTAACTGCACTCCAGGTTGAATATTTCCCATCAACCACCACCCTCTGTCTTCTATCAGCTAGCCAATGGGATTGAATATGTTCCTATTGTAAATATTCCTATTGTAGATATCGTAGATATTCCTATTGTAGATACTCCTATTGTAGGTATTCCTATTGTGAATATTGTAGATATTCCTATTGTAGACATTCCTATTGTAGATATTCCTATTGTGAATATTGTAGCTATTCCTATTATAGATATTCCTATTGTAAATATTCCTATTATAGATATTCCTATTGTAGATATTGTAGATATTGCTATTGTACATATTCCTACTGTAGATATTCCTGTTGTAGATATTACCATTATAGATATTACTATTGTAGATATTCCTATTGTTCTTTGTAGATTCCTATTGTAGATATTGTAGATATTCCTATTGTAGATATTCCTACTGTAGATATTCCTATTATAGATATTGTAGATATTCCTATTGTAGATATTCCCATTGATTTTAGATTGTAAATTCTATTGTAGATATTGTAGATATAGCCTTTTCCTTCTGCATTGTAGATACCCTGTGATTCTATGTATTCAATGGAGGCTGGAATTGAATCGATAAACAGGAAAGCATTGAAATCAATGAATCTCTGTTTATCAATTACATTGAAGAATGTTGATCTCAATATTTCTCCATCCAACAGTGAAGGTGATAACACAGTCTTTCAGTGCAACGGGTAGTGTCAATTTCTACCTGTGGGGATTCAGTGAAGGGAAGATGTCCAGCTGACTCACTTCACTGGTTGATTCACTCTCCTGGATTTTGTGTTGGAGTGGCCATCCTCCCCTTTCTCCGATCCTAACTCTGTGTTCTCCCTTCTAGAATATCGCCCAAGCGAAATGATTGTTCTGCTGCTGCTGCTTTTGAGTTACCTGAGTGAATCGTGCTTACGATGCACTAAATGTTCATTCTTTCTCCTTGAAGGTTGCATGCTTTATCTTTTTTTGTTAAAAAAAATGGGAATGCCTCACTAGAAACGTGTTCAGAGAAAAAGATAGTCTATCAAAGAGGGGACGGAAAGGGTTTGACGGGTGATCGGAATTTTGAAGCATAATTTAAAAGTGTCATATAATCGTAGAGTCATATGCAGTGAAGAAGAGGCCCTTTGGCCCATCTAGTCTGTACCAACATGTCACAGATACATGTCCTCCAAACCATTTACCAGGCCCAATGCTTTGTGTATTATGGCATTCTAAGTGCACACCCAGGGACTCTTCAACCCGCTAGTTCTTTACTCCCCCACCGTTGAGAACATTCTTTCTGAATCTAACCCTCTTATCATTGTACAACTTTCGATGAAGTTCCCCTTTTCTAAACTCCTGGAGACCTCCCCCAGTGAGACAAGGAATGTTACTGTTGCTGTTACTGGGTTACCTGAGTAAGTCATGCTTATGATCTACCTGGAGATTGCCCGTATTTTGGGGGTGCCACAAAGGAAGCTTTCAGAGAGAAAAAAAAATCTATTGACTGGGAAAGGAAAGGAGAGGCTTCGATGGGTGATTAGAATTCTGAAGCAGAATTTTAAATGGTTATAGAATTATAGAATCGTACGGGGAAGAAGAATCCTTTCAGACCAACACGATATGTGAGGAACATTTCCCCTTCCACTTTCCAGATACTCATCCAGGTAATCTCTAACCCCTAATTCTGTACTCCCCTCTATTGGGAACATTCGTTTGACAAAGTCCCTCATGGGAGGTTAGTTGAGAAGATCAAGGCAAATGGCATACAAGGACAGGTAGCTAGATGGATAAGTAACTGGCTTGGTAATAGGAGACAGAGAGTAATAGTGGAAGGGTGTTGCTCTAACTGGAGGTCGGTCACTAGTGGTGTGCCTCAGGGCTCGGTACTGGGACCTCTTCTATTTGTAATATGTATAAATGACTTGTAAGAGGGAGTAAGTAGAGTGATCAGCAAGTTTGCAGACGATACAAAGATGGCTGGACTTGCGGATAGTGAGGAGCATTGTCAGGTGATACAGCAGGACATAGATAGGCTGGTAGCTTGGGCAGATAGATGGCAGGTGGAATTCAATCCTGATAAATGTGAGGTGATGCATTTCGGGAGAAAGAATGTAGGGGGGAGGTATATGATAAAGGGTAGACCTATTAAGAGTATAGAAACGCAGAGGGACTTGGGGGTGCAGGTGAACAAGTCTCTGAAGGTGGCAGAGCAAGTGGAGAAGATTGTGAAGAAAGCATATAGTATGTTAGCCTTTGTAGGAAAGGGTATAGAGTACAAGAGCTGGGCTTTAATGTTGTAGTTGTATAAAATGCTGGTTAGAACTCATTTGGAATACTGCGCTCAGTTCTGGTTGCCTTACTACCGGAAGGACGTGGAGACTCTGGAGAGAGTGCAGAGAAAGTTTACTAGGATGCTGCCTGGTATGGAAGGTCTGAATTATGAGGAGAGATTTGGCAAATTGGGACTGTTTTCCTTAGAAAGACGTAGACTTAGAGGAGATCTGATAGAGGTGTACAAGATTTTGAAGGGGATTGATAGAGTAAACAGGGTTAAGCATTTTCCTAGGATGGACTCAAATAGCACAAGAGGTCACGGGCGGAGGGTGAGGGGTGTAAGGTATAATTTGGAAACTAGAGGGAGTGTTTTCACACAGAGGGTGGTGGGGGTATGGAATTTGGTGGAGGCAGGTACTCTGGAGTTATTTAAGAAACAATTAGATGGGCACATGAACAGAATGGGAATGGAGGGGTATAGAAAATTGATTTAAAATAGGGAACATGAGCCTTGGGAGTCCCTGGGAAGTGTGTAAATAGATGATGATATTGATGTATTTGTTTTTATCCTACAGGTGCTTGGTTTACCTTGTTGTCTAACGAGGGGCATACAAGCAATGGGTCGTGAGAGGACTGCTCTTGGATCTTTTTTGAGAGTATCCTAGTGCTTCACGTTGTTAGTGTATGCTTGACCTGGACCATCCAATGGGCAACACGACAGCTCAGTGACTATCTCTGTGCTGTGCAGATACATGGATTTGGGCCTATGTCTGTGGGAGTTTGCACATTCTCCCCGTGTTTGCGTGGGTTTTCTCCGGGAGCTCCGGTTTCCTCCCACATCTCGAAGATGTGCTCTTAGGCTAACTGGCAAAACAAATTCTCCGTAAATTGTATCAAATTTGGTTTTTAATCCATAGATCTATAAACACGGACAGGGATCGCAGGTAGAGATGGGAACATCAGGGTGGCGGCGCGGCTCGTTGGGCCGAAGGGCCTGTTTCCCGTGCTGTTTTGTTCTTTGTTCTTTATTTTTCTGAATCTACCTTATCGAACTCTCTTACAATCTTATACATTTCTACGAGATTCTATCTCAGTCTTCTAAACTCCACTGAATATAATCCTAAACGACTCAATCTCTCCTCATATGACAGAGCTGCCATCACAGGAATCGGCCTGGTAAACCCTCGCTGCGCTCCCCTCTATAGTAAGGAACATCCTTCCTCAGATAAGGAGACCAAAACTGCGCACAATACTCCAGGTGTGGCCTCATCAACGCCCTGTACAATTGCAGGGGATGTTTTGACGGTTATGAGTGCGGATAGATTAGAGTCACCCTTTCAAACAGGAACAAAAGCAGAGAGGTAAATGAATGTGCCAAAGTCTGCAGCCTGTACAAGAACAATCAAACCTGAATAGTGCAACATGAAAGCAGGAAATAAAATACCAATACCTCAGCATTTATATAACCTGTAGCAGAGGGGGAAATGGGATTGGAAAGGTTGAAAAATGGTTTGCTTACACAAATTGCAGATTTTGGGCATACCTTCCATTTCTGAACATTATTCATTGCTACGTTTTTGTTTGCATTTCCCGATTATCTGGGTTTAATGTCTTTATGTATGAATGATACCAAGAATCATACCATTGAATAACATTTATTGTCACCCCTCTTGTATTTTGCTTTCCTAGCAAGAGATTTGTGCAATTGTTCTCTCGTTGAGGGACCCTGAAATCATTGTTCTTGAATTAAACTTGGGCGTTAATAATTCCCCAGTTACATCCGTACATTTCTCAGATGTATTTTGCTGTTGTACGTGCTATTCTAATTTAATATCGAAATTCATGTATATTTACATGCTGGTTCAATTCATTAATTCGATTCACTTTTTTATCTCATTGTAATCCAATTAATATTTGATATGTTAAATGTGTACTAGTGCGTGGTGAGGCTGCTCTTGGTTGTATTGAGTGCAGTGTGGAAGGAATAGTTTATAGAATCCGACAGTGCAGAACGAGGACATTCTTGTCTGCATCTACCACAAACCCCATAACCTCCATGCATGTAAACTAGCTAGTCCCCCTAACACTCAGGAAGCAGTTTAGCATGGCCAATCCATCGAACCTTCACCCATTGTAGAGTGTCGATCCCCCCCATTATTGGAAAGAAATTGATAAACAGCAAAGAAGGATATTGCCACAACTAGCTGGCCTGAGTTATAGGGAGAGGGTAGCAGGTGACAAATTTATTCATTGGAAAGTCGGAGAATGAGACGTGAGCTTATTGTGGTATACAGAATCACGAGGGGCATCTTTAGGATGAACACACACGTTCTTTTCTTCCAGGGATTCGAACCCAGAACATTGGGAGATTTTCTGGATTAACAGTCTAGTATTAGCTCCACTAGGCTATCGCCTTCCCAGATGCGAAAATATTATTGCATTCTGCATTTAGTGCCTTTTGAGATTACTACACTTGTATGATTAACGTACAACCCTATCTCGCTGCACTGTACCCTTCAGTATACTTCAGTCTATTTAAAGATAAGTTTCCATTTCATCTAACGAGCTTGACTTCCTCGCTTAGACTAATTATATCCCTTCGCAATATCTCTACATTCTTAAAAAAGAATCTTCACTGCATATATTTGCATCATCAGCAAATCTGCTGCTGATGCCAATAACTTATCTGCTTCAATATTGCCCAATGATTATCTACAGTTCATTCTTTTACTTTTGAGTGCAGGTTAGCCAACTCTACAGAACCCAAAAGTGCAGGAGGAGGGAATTCATCCGATTCAGTTCTCTGAAAGAGAATCTAATTAGGCATTTCACTCCGCACCATCCCAGTTAACCCGAGCAGTTAGCAAGGGTTTTCACCCAGCTAACTCAACTTCGGACAACAAGGGACAATTTAGCATGGCCAATCCACCCAACCTGCACATCTTTGAACACTAAGAGACAATTTAGCATGGTCAATCCACCCAACCTGCACATCTTTGGACACTAAGAGACAATTTAGAATGGCCAATCCACCCTAACCTATACATCTTTGGAAACTAAGGGGCAATTTAACATGGCCAATCCATCCAACCTGCACATCTTTGGACACTAAGGGGCAATTCATCATAGTCAATCCACCAAACCAGCACATCTTTGGACACTAAGAGCTAATTTAGCATGGCCAATCCAACTAACCTGCACATCTTTGGACACTAAGAGACAATTTAACATGGACAATCCACCCTAACCGGTTCATCTTTGGACACTAAGGTACAATTTAGCATGGCCAATCCACCCAACCTGCACATCTTTGGACACTAAGAGTCAATTAAGAATGGCCAATCCACCCTAATCTACACATCTTTGGAAATTAATGGGCAATTTAACATGGCCAATCCACCCAACCTGCACAACTTTGGAAACTAAGGGGCAATTTAACATGACAATTTAACAGTTGGATTGGCAGATAGAAGACAGAGGGTGGTGGTTGATGGGAGATATTCATCGTGGAGTTCGGTGACGAGTGGTGTGCCTCAGGGGTCTGTTTTGGGGCCCCTGCTGTTTGTAATTTTTATAAATGATCTGGATGAGGGTATTGAGGGATGGATCAGTAAATTTGCAGATGATACTAAAGTTGGTGGTGTGGTAGATAGTGAAGAGGGGTGTTTTAGTTTACAGAGTGACTTGGACAAGTTGCAGAGCTGGGCCGAGAGGTGGCAAATGGAGTTTAATGTGGAAAAGTGTGAGGTAATGCACTTTGGCAGGAACAATAAATGTGTAGAGTATAGGGCTAATGGTAGGGCTCTTAATAGTGTTGAGGAACAGAAGGATCTTGGTGTATGTGTCAATAGATCCCTGAAAGCGATCCCTGATAGCGAGCGGGAGTAGTTTTTGCCGTTTTTATTTAAACTAACTTGTAACCGGAAGTCGTCACTAGGAGGCTGCCGGTAGTTGTAGTTTTTAAGCTATATAAGTACTAACCTCTGGGTATCGGCCTCATTGTTCCATTGGAGCAGCACGGAGAGGCAGCGATTTGGGAGAGCGAGAAGTTCGATTGATAAGTAGCTTTTTAACTTTTCTCTTTGTTTAAAACAGCGAGCGGGAGTAGTTTTTGCCGTTTTTTATTTAAACTAACTTGTAACCGGAAGTCGTCACTAGGAGGCTGCCGGTAGTTGTAGTTTTTAAGCTATATAAGTACTAACCTCTGGGTATCGGCCTCATTGTTCCATTGGAGCAGCACGGAGAGGCAGCGATTTGGGAGAGCGAGAAGTTCGATTGATAAGTAGCTTTTTAACTTTTCTCTTTGTTTAAAACAGCGAGCGGGAGTAGTTTTTGCCGTTTTTATTTAAACTAACTTGTAACCGGAAGTCGTCACTAGGGGCTGCCGGTAGTTGTAGTTTTTCTCTCTGACTCTATAAATTGGTCCAGAGAGGTAACCCGATACTCTACACAGGTAGAGTATCCCACCCTCCCCCCTCCTCTAACCTAATAATAATAGTGTGTGTGTAGTTTTTTTTTCTCTCCTGCAAATTAAAGTAACAGTGATGGCAGTGCAGGTAGTACATTGCACCTCCTGCGGTATGTATGAGGTGAGGGACACCAGTAGTGTTCCTGCTGATTATACCTGCAGGAAGTGTGCACATTTGCAGCTCCTTGAGGATCGTGTTAAGGAGCTGGAGCTGGAATTAGAGGAGCTCAGAGTAATTCGAGAGGTTGAGGAGGATATAGGCAGGAGTAACAAAGAGATTGTAACTCCTATAAGTGATAATTGGGTAACTATTAGGAGGAGGGGTAAGAAGCAATCGGGGAGACAATCCCCTGGGGCTGTTCCCCTCCAAAATAAATTTTCTGTCTTGGAGGCTACAGTTGAGGAAGAATCAACTGGAGCTGACCAAAGGGAGCAGGTCTCTGGGGGTGAGACTGCTGAGAATGCTCAGGTGGGTGGGGGGAATAAGAGATTAGGCCTAGTTATAGGAGACTCCATAGTTAGAGGGACAGATAGGAGGGTAAATAGTAATAAACAGGACTCAGGGCTGGTGTGTTGCCTCCCAGGGGCTGGGGTCCAGGATGTCGCAGATCGGGTTTTTAGGATTCTTAAGGGTGAGGGGAGTCAGCCCCAAGTCATGTGGGGACACATGATGTAGGTAGGACAAGGGAAGGGGATATTAAACAGAAATTTATGGAGTTAGGGTGGAAGCTTAGGTCCATAACAGGCAGAGTGGTTATCTCTGGACTCTTGCCTGTGCCAAGGGATAGTTTAGAGATGAACAGAGAAAGGGATAGTTTGAACTCATGGCTGCGTGGATGGTGCAGGAGGGAGGGGTTCAGGTTCCTTAACAATTGGGACTCATTCTGGGATAGGTGGGACCTCTTCAAGAGAGATGGTCTACACCTGAACCAGAGGGGGACTAATATCTTGGGGGGAAAATTTGCTAAGGCTATGATGGGGGCTTTAAACTGATTCGGGGGGGGGTGGGATCCTAAGTAGTTGGGGTGCTGAGAGGGATGAGAGTAAGGGGGTTATAGAGGAGAGTTGTAAACCACAGCGGCGTACGGGTGGGGTGGAGCATGGTTTGAGATGCGTATACTTTAATGCAAGGAGTATTCGCAATAAGGGGGAGGAACTTGCAGCTTGGACCAGTACCTGGAACTTCGATGTTGTGGCCATTTCAGAGACTTGGGTAGAGCAGGGACAGGAATGGATGTTGCAGGTTCCGGGGTACAAATGCTTTAGTCGGAGTAGAGAAGGGGTAGAAGGGGGGGAGGAGTGGCGTTACTGGTCAAAGACTGTATCACGGTGATCGAAAAGAAGTTTGATGAGGACTTGTCTGTTGAGGTAGTATGGGCTGAGATTAGAAACAGGAGAGGAGAGGTCACCCTGTTGGGAGTCTTTTACAGACCTCCTAATAGTTCTAGAGAGGTTGAGGAAAGGATTGCGAAGTCAATTCTGATTAGGAGTGAAAGTAGTAGGGTAATTGTGATGGGGGACTTTAACTTTGCTAATATTGATTGGAATAGCTATAGCTCTAGCTCGTTAGAGGGGTCAGTTTTCGTACAGAGTGTGCAGGAAGGTTTTTTGACTCAGTATGTAGATAGGCCAACTAGAGGTGAGGCTACATTGGATTTGGTGCTGGGCAATGAGCCAGACCAGGTGTTAGGCTTGGAAGTTAGTGAACATTTTGGTGATAGTGACCACAATTCGGTTACGTTCACCTTAGTGATGGACAGGGATAGGCATGAAGCTGGGGGCTGTAGTTATAGCTGGGGGAAGGGTAATTATGAGGCCATCAGGAGAGAATTAGGGTGCATAGATTGGACTAGGGAACTACAGGGACTGGGAACATCTGGAATGTGGTGCTTATTCAAGGAGCAGCTGCTGCGAGTCCTTGATAAGTATGTCCCTGTCAGGCAGGGAGGAAATGGACGAGTAAGAGAGCCTTGGTGTACGAAAAGAGTTGATTTGCTGGTTAAGAAGAAAAAGGAGGCTTATGTCAGGATGAGGCTTGAAGGCTCAGGTAGTGCAATGGATAGCTATAGATTAGCTAGGAAGGAGGTAAAAAGTGAATTGAGGAGAGCTAAGAGGGGACACGAGAAGATGTTGGCTGATAGGATTAAGGAGAATCCTAAAGCTTTCTTTCGATATGTTAAGAATAGAAGATTGGTTAGGGCAAGATTAGGGCCAGTCATAGATAGCAGTGGGAAGTTGTGCGTGGAGCCTGAAGAGATTGGCGAGGCACTGAATAAATATTTCTCTTCGGTATTCACGCAGAGTGCTGGAAATGTAGCTGTGGAGAGCACTGAGGTACAGGGTTGCAAATTGGGGAGTATTGTAGTAGATAGGGAGGATGTGTTAGAAATTCTCGAGGGTTTGAAGTTGGATAAGTCCCCTGGGCCGGACGGGATTTACCCTAGGATTCTCTGGGAGGCAAGAGAGGAGATTGCAGAGCCTCTGGCTCTGATCTTCAGGTCCTCGTTGGTTACGGGTGTGGTTCCGGAGGACTGGAGGATGGCGAATGTGGTCCCATTGTTTAAGAAGGGGAAGAGAGACCTTCCTGGGAATTATAGGCCAGTGAGTCTTACTTCTGTTGTGGGCAAGGTATTGGAGAGAATTATTAGGGATAGGATTTATAGTTATTTAGAGAGAAATGAATTGATTGGGGATAGTCAGCATGGTTTCGTGAAGGGTAGGTCATGCCTTACTAACCTCATTGAGTTTTTTGAGAAAGTGACCAGAGAGGTGGATGGGGGTAAGGCGGTTGATGTAGTATATATGGACTTTAGTAAGGCGTTTGATAAGGTGGCCCATGGAAGACTTCTACAGAAAATGCAGATGTGTGGAATAGAGGGTGATTTAGCTAATTGGATTAGGAATTGGCTGGCAGATAGAAGACAGAGGGTGGTGGTTGATGGGAGATATTCATCGTGGAGTTCGGTGACGAGTGGTGTGCCTCAGGGGTCTGTTTTGGGGCCCCTGCTGTTTGTAATTTTTATAAATGATCTGGATGAGGGTATTGAGGGATGGATCAGTAAATTTGCAGATGATACTAAAGTTGGTGGTGTGGTAGATAGTGAAGAGGGGTGTTTTAGTTTACAGAGTGACTTGGACAAGTTGCAGAGCTGGGCCGAGAGGTGGCAAATGGAGTTTAATGTGGAAAAGTGTGAGGTAATGCACTTTGGCAGGAACAATAAATGTGTAGAGTATAGGGCTAATGGTAGGGCTCTTAATAGTGTTGAGGAACAGAAGGATCTTGGTGTATGTGTCAATAGATCCCTGAAAGTAGGCAGTCAAGTGGATAAAGTTGTTAAGAAGGCATATGGAGTCTTAGCTTTTATTGGTAGGGGGATTGAATTTAGGAGCCGCAGCATCATGTTGCAACTGTACAAAACTCTAGTGCGGCCGCACTTGGAGTATTGTGTGCAGTTCTGGTCGCCACATTATAAGAAAGATGTGGAGGCATTGGAGAGGGTACAGAGGAGGTTTACTAGGATGTTGCCTGGTATGGAGGGCAGGTCCTATGAAGAGAGGTTGAAGGATTTGAGGTTGTTTTCGTTAGAAAGGAGGCGGCTAAGGGGGGATCTTATTGAAACATATAAGATAATTAGAGGTTTGGATAGGGTGGACAGTGATAGCCTTTTTCCTAGGATGGAGAAAGCTAGCACGAGGGGACACAACTTTAAATTAAGGGGTATGAGTTATAGGACGGATATCAGAGGTAGGTTCTTTACTCAAAGAGTGATTAGGGAGTGGAATGCCCTGCCTGCAGCTGTTGTAGATGCGCCAAGTTTGGTGGCGTTTAAGAGGTTAGTTGATAAGTATATGGATGAGAAGGGAATGGTTTAGTTAGGAGGGGCATTGCTTTTTATTTTGGTCGGCACAACATCGAAGGCCGAAGGGCCTGTTCTGTGCTGTATTGTTCTATGTTCTATGTTCTATGAAAGTAGGCAGTCAAGTGGATAAAGTTGTTAAGAAGGCATATGGAGTCTTAGCTTTTATTGGTAGGGGGATTGAATTTAGGAGCCGCAGCATCATGTTGCAGCTGTACAAAACTCTAGTGCGGCCGCACTTGGAGTATTGTGTGCAGTTCTGGTCGCCACATTATAAGAAAGATGTGGAGGCATTGGAGAGGGTACAGAGGAGGTTTACCAGGATGTTGCCTGGTATGGAGGGCAGGTCCTATGAGGAGAGGTTGAAGGATTTGAGGTTGTTTTCGTTAGAAAGGAGGCGGCTAAGAGGGGATCTTATTGAAGCATATAAGATGATTAGAGGTTTAGATAGGGTGGACAGTGATAGCCTTTTTCCTAGGATGGAGAAGGCTAGCACGAGGGGACACAGCTTTAAATTAAGGGGTATGAGTTACAGGACGGATATCAGAGGTAGGTTCTTTACTCAAAGAGTGATTAGGGAGTGGAATGCCCTGCCTGCAGCTGTTGTAGATGCGCCAAGTTTGGTGGCGTTTAAGAGGTTAATTGATAAGTATATGGAAGAGAAGGGAATGGTTTAGTTTGGAGGGGCATTGCTTTTTATTTTGGTCGGCACAACATCGAAGGCCGAAGGGCCTGTTCTGTGCTGTATTGTTCTATGTTCTATGACCAATCCCACCAACCTGCACATCTTTGGACACTAAGGGCAATTTAGCATGGCCAATCCACCCTAACCTACACATCTGTGGACTCTAATAGACAATTTAGCATGGTCAATCCACCCAACCTGCACATCTTTGGACACTAAGGGACAATTTAGCATGGCCAATCCACTCAACCTGCACATTTTTGAACATTAAGAGACAATTTAGCATGGCCAATCCACCCAACCTGCACATCTTTGGACACTAATAGACAATTTAGCATGGCCAATCCACCTAACCAAGACATCTTTGGAAACTAAGGGACAATTTAGCATGGCCAATCCACCCTAACCGGTTCATCTTTGGACACTAAGGGGCAATTTAGCATGGCCAATCCACCCTAACCTACACATCTTTGGAAACTAATGGGCAATTTAACATGGCAATCCACCCAACCTGCACATCTTTGGAAACTAAGGGGCAATTTAACATGGCCAATCCCACCAACTTGCACAACTTTGGACACTAAGGGGCAATTTAGCATGGCCAATCCACCTAACCAAGACATCTTTGGAAACTAAGGGACAATTTAGCATGGCCAATCCACCCTAACTGGAACATCTTTGGACACTAAGGGGCAATTTAGCATGGCCAATTCATCCAACCTGCACATCTTTGGACACTAAGGGGCAATTTATCATAGCCAATCCACCGAACCAGCACATCTTTGGACACTAAGGGCTAATTTAGCATGGCCAATCCGTCTAACCTGCACATCTTTGGACAGTAAGGGACAATTTAGCGTGGCCAATCCACCCAAACTGCACATCTTTGGGCACTAATAGACAATTTAGCATGGCCAATCCACCCTAACCGGCACATCTTTGGACACTAAGAGGCAATTCAGCATGGCCAATCTACCAAACTTGCACATCTTTGGAAACTAAGAGGCAATTTAACATGGCCAATCCAACCAACCTGCACATCTTTGGACAGTAAGGGGCAATTTAGCATGGCCAATCCACCCTAACCTACACATCTTTGGACACTAATAGACAATTTAGCATGGTCAATCCACTCAACCTGCACATCTTTGGACACTAGGGGACAATTTAGCATGGCCAATCCACCTTTAAAAAAAAGATTTGAGACCGAGTGTGTAATATTTTCAATTGGATTCGAGCAGGTGTCGAAGGCGAGGTTTTCGGTTCTTTGAAAATCAGAATTCTCTTTGGAAAACGAACTGCAGATTGTATTAACATTAAACATGTCTCTATGTCTCAGTTCAGGACTCCACACACACACTGACCCTTGTGAGGATCACACTGTGCTGAACGATACCTGGAGGAGCACAAGTTGCGGCTGGGAAGAATGTGTCAGGCACTGGAAGTGTGATCATAATCTTCGTCCAGGCTGGTACCGGTTTAAAAGGTAGAGGGCAGTGACATTTCCTGATAAACTGGGCCCAGCGGGCGGAAAGGGTCAGTGTGGATACAGTCACTGCAGAGACACTGCGATGGTCAGAGATACCAGTGCCGGGTTGGGGGGGGGGGAAGCGAAGTGGGGATGGAGGGCTGGAATGTTTGTGTGTGGTGGGGTGGGGGTGGGGGGAGGTGCAATGGGGGGTGGGATGGGCGGTGGGGTTGGATGGGAAACAGCAGTCGGTAAATTCTCCCCATGATGATGTGAATGGTTGTTGGTGAGAAATGAGTGACCTGTGGGGAGATTTCACACTCAACCAGGTTGCTCTGTGTGTGTGTGTGTGTGTGTGTGTGTGTGTGTGTGTGTGTGTGTGTGTGGAGCCTCACGCAGGCCAGAACGAGTAAGGATGGCAGATTTCCCTCCCCATCAGGGGTGAGTAACATTCACCCCACACCAGTGCCAGGCAATGACCATCTCCAACAAGAGAAGATCTCACCATCTCCCTCCTCCTTATTCAACCATTATTGCATACCCACCCTTCCCCACCCCCCGACCTACTCCCCCCACCATCTCACCACCCCCACCACCACACGAAGCCACCATCCCACACGCCCCTGCCCCCACCACCACAACAACCACTCCCTACCACCCCCACCCACCCTCCACCACCCACCACTATCCCCCCCACCACCCACACCACCCCCAAGCGTACCACCAGCTCCACAACCACCTCCACCATCCCCACCTCCACCACAACCTCCTCCACCTCCTCCACCTCCACCACCTCTTCCATGTCCACCTCCACCACCATCTCCACCTCCATCTCCACTGCCACCATTATCACCCTCCTGGGGATTACCATTGACCAGAAACTGAACTGTGATTGATATACTGTGGCTACCAGAGCAGGCCACAGGCTGGCAATCTGCAGAAAGGAACCCACTTCTCTACCAAAGCCAGTCCACCGCGTACAAGCATAAAACTTACGGGTCTGTTGGGATTCTCTCCGTTTCTCTGGATGAGTGGGGGCTCGACACCATTCGGGACACAAGAGGACAGGGCAGCTCGATCGACACGCTAACTACAAACATTCACTCACTCCACCACCAACACAAAGAGATGGGCCGAAGGGCCAGCAAAATAGATGAAATGGAAACATTTGGAAAGGACATCGGGTAAATACTGGAAGGAGAGGCGGAAAATCCAATGCAGAGAATAGGAGGGGAGAGGGCAACATTGGATAGATCATTCACAGGGGCTAGCAGGGACACAGAGGACCGAATGGCTCTCACACCCAGCTGTATCACTCTGCAATTCTCGGCCTCTGTGATTGTTGTTCCAGTTCTGGAGGATGGAAGATTCCGGAGACTCCGGTTGCACCGGGACACTGCTCCACATCATCTTCAGGCTGGTTACAGGGTAGAGTCAGACTTTACAATATCAGATTTACTCTCACTGTCCAGCACTGTTCACATCGCTTACACTCTCCAATATTTATACACCTCATTTCAGGATCACATCCCACCCTGGAACAGGGGGAAGTAAACCGGGCAGTCTGTTTTAACTGGGTTGGGAATCCCTGCATCTGGAAGCGAGAGATAAAGATTAAAAACTGCAGCAGTTACTTTGTCTATGAGCTGAAACCGACTCCAGACTGTGAGGCTGCTTATTGCACAGGTACATTGCTGTTTCAAAATGACCCAGGAGGGTGACACTGGATATACTGGGACACTGACACACCCAGTGACTGAGGGGGAGAGGGACGGAGTGACTGAGGGGGAGAGGGACGGAGTGACTGAGGGGGAGAGGTACAGAGTGACTGAGGGGGAGAGGAACTGAGTGACTGAAGGGGAGAGGGACGGAGTGACTGAGGGGGAGAGGAAGGAGTGAGGGAAGAGGGTCGGAGTGACTGAAGGGGAGAGGGTCGGAGTGACTGAGGGGGAGAGGGACGGAGTGACTGAGGGGGAGAGGGACGGAGTGACTGAGGGGGAGAGGGACGGAGTGACTGAGGGGAGAGGGCGAGTGTGAGGGGGAGGGACGGAGTACTGAGGGGGAAGGACGGAGTGACTGAGGGGGAGAAGGACGGAGTGACGATGGGAGAGGGACGGGGTGACTGAGGGGGAGAGGGATGGATGATTGAAGGGCTGAGGGATGGAGAGACGGAGGGGGGGAAGAACGGAGTGACTGAAAGGGAAAGGGAAGGAGTGAGTGAGGGGAAGAGGGGCGGAGTAACTGAGGGGAGAGGGAGGGAATGACTGAGCGGGAGAGGGATGGACTGACGGAAAAGAGTGCAATTTAGTGCCTGATTGAGGTGTAGTGAGTGAGGGGAGCGGGGTGTAGTGAGTGAGGGGAGTGGGGTGTAGTGAGTGGGGTGAGTGGAGTGTAGTGAGTGAGGTGAGGGGGGTTGAGTGAGTGAGGTGAGGGGAATGTGGTGAGTGAGGTGAGGGGTGTGGGGTGTAGTGAGTGAGGGGAGGGGGTGTAGCGAGTGAGGGGGTGTGGGGTGTAGTGAGTAAGGGGAGTGGGGTGTAGTGAGCGATGAGAGTGGGTGTAGGTGAGTGAGGGGGAGCGGGGTGTAGTGCTTGAGGTGAGTGGGGTGCAGTGAGTGACGGGTGCGGGGTGTATGAGTGAGGGGAGTGGGGTGTAGTGAGTGAGGGGAGTGCCGTGCTGTGAGTGGGGGGACTGAGGTGCAGTGAATGAGGGAATTGGGGTGTTGTGTGAGGGGAGTAGGGTGTAGTGATTGAGGGGAGTGTGGTGTAGTGAGTGAAGGGAGTGGGGTGCAGTCAGTGAGGGGAAGGCGGCAGTGAGTGAGGGGAGTGGGTGTAGTGCTTGAGGAGAGTGGGGTGTAGTGAGTGAGGGGAGTTGGGTGTAGTGAGTGAGGGGGAAGTGGGGTGTAGTGAGTGAGGGGAGTGGGGGATAGTGTGAGGGGAGTGGGGTGAGTGAGTGAGGGAGTGGGTGTAGTGAGTGAGGGGAGTGGGGTGTAGTGAGTGAGGGGAGTGGGGTGTAGTGAGTGAGGGGAGTGGGTGTAGTGAGTGAGGGGAGGGGGGTGTAGTGAGTGAGGGGAGTGGGGTGTAGTGAGTGAGGGAGTGGGGTGTAGTGAGTGAGGGGAGAGTGGGGTGTAGTGAGTGAGGGGAGTGGGTGTGTAGTGAGTGAGGGGAGTTGGGGTTTATGTGAGTAGAGGGGAGTGGGGTGTAGTGAGTGAGGGAGTGGGTGTGCAGTGAGTTGAGGGGTAGGGGAGTGGGGTGAGTGAGTGAGGGGAGTGGGGTGTAGTGAGTGAGGGGAGTGGTGGTGTGCAGTGAGTGAGGGGAGGGGATGAGGGAGGGGGGTGGTGTAGGAGTGGGGGAGATGGGGTGCATGAGTGAGGGGAGTGGGGTGCGTGATGATGGGAGTGGGGTGCAGTGAGTGATGGAGTGGGTGTAGTGAGTGAGGGGAATGGGGTGTAGTGAGTGAGGGGAGTGGGGTGTAGTGAGTGAGGGGAGCGGGCTGTAGTGCAGTGAGTGGGAGTGGGGTGCAGTGAGTGACGGGTGCGGGGTGTAGTGAGTGAGGGGAGTGGGGTGTAGGAGTTGAGAGGGAGTGCGTGTAGTTTTTTGTGAAAGGGTAGTGGGGTCAGTGAGGAGGGGTGGTGGGGTGCATGATTTGAGGGGAGTGGGGTGCAGTTGAATGAGGGGAGTGGGGTGCAATTGAGTGAAGCAGTGGGGCGTAGGAAGTGCGGACAGTGGGGTGTAGAACAGTGAGGGTGTTTGGGTCCTTGAGTGAGGGAGTGGGTGCAGTGAGTGAGGTGAGGGTGGGTGCAGTGAGTGAGGTGAGCGGAGTGTGGTGCAGTGGAGTGAGCGTGCGTGTGGTGCAGTGAGTGAGCGGAGTGCTTGTATGAGTGAGGGATTAAGGTGTATAGAGTGAAGGGGAGGGGAGTGGGGTGTAGTGAGTGAGGGGAGTGGGGTGTAGTGAGTGAGGGGAGTGGGGTGTAGTGAGTGAGGGGAGTGGGGTGTAGTGAGTGAGGGGAGTGGGGTGTAGTGAGTGAGGGGAGTGGGGTGTAGTGAGTGAGGGGAGTGGGGTGTAGTGAGTGAGGGGAGTGGGGTGTAGTGAGTGAGGGGAGTGGGGTGTAGTGAGTGAGGGGAGTGGGGTGTAGTGAGTGAGGGGAGTGGGGTGTAGTGAGTGAGGGGAGTGGGGTGTAGTGAGTGAGGGGAGTGGGGTGTAGTGAGTGGAGTGGGGTGTAGTGAGTGAGCGGAGTGGGAAGTAGTGAGTGAGGGGAGTGGGGTGCAGTGAGTGAGGGGAGTTGGTTTTAGTGAGTGAGGGGAGTGGGGTGTAGTGAGTGAGGGGAGTGGGGTGCAGTGAGTGAGGGGAGTGGGGTGTAGTGAGTGAGGGGAGTGGGGTGCAGTGAGTGAGGGGAGTGGGGTGTAGTGAGTGAAGGGAATGGGGTGCAGTGAGTGAGGGCAAGGCGTGCAGTGAGTGGGGGGACTGGGGTGCAGTGAGTGAAGGGAGTGAGGTGCAGTGAGCGAGGGGAGTGAGGTGCAGTGAGCGAGGGGAGTGGAGTGCAGAGAGTCAGGGCAGTGAGGTGTAGTGATTGAGGGGAGTGGGGTGCATTGAGTGAGAGCAGTAGGGTGTAGTGAGTGCGGGCAGTGGGGTGCAGTGAGTGACGGTGTTTGGACCCGTGAGTGAGGGCAGTGTGGTGCAGTGAGTGAGGGGAGTGGTCGGCAGTGAGTAACGGGAGTGGGGTGCAGTGAGTGAGGGGACTGGGGTGCAGTGAGTGAGGGGAGCGGGTTGTGGTGAGTGAGGGGAATGCGGGGGAATTAGTGAGGGGTGTTGGGTGTCGTGAGTGAAGGGAGTGGGTTGTAGTGAGTGGGGTAGTGTGTAGTGAGTGAGGGGACTGAGGTGTAGTGAGTGAAGGGAGTGGGGTGCAGTGAGTGAGGGGAGTGTGGTGTAGTGAGTGAGGGGATTGGGTGTATTGAGTGATAGGAGTTGTGTGAGTGATTGAGGGAGTGGGGTGTAGTGAGTGAGGGGAGTGGGGTGCAGTGAGTGAGGGGAGTGGGGTGCAGTGAGTGAGGGGAGTGGGGTGCAGTGAGTGAGGGGAGTGGGGTGTAGTGAGTGAGGGGATTGGGGTGTAGTGAGTGAGGGAAGTGGAGTGTAGTGAGTGAGCGGAGTGGTTTATAGTGAGTGAGGGGAGTTGGGTGCAGTGAGTGATGGCAGTTGGGTGCATTGAGTGAGGGCAGTGCGGGGTATTGACTGCGGGCAGTGGGGTGCAATGACTGAGGGTGTTGGTTGCCGTGAGTGAGGGGAGTGGGGTGCAGTGAGTGAGGGGAGTGGGGTGCAGTGAGTGAGGGGAGTGGGGTGCATGAGTGGGGGAGTGGGGTGCAATGATTATGGGAATGGGGTGCAGTGAGTGAGGGGAGCGGGCTGCAGTGAGTGAGGGGAGTGGGGTTTCAGTGAGTTATGGGAATGGGGTGCAGTGAGTGAGGCGAGTGGGGTGCAGAGAGTGAGGCGAGTGGGGTGCAGAGAGTGAGGCGAGTGGGGTGCAGAGAGTGATGGGAGTGGGGTGTAGTGAGTGATGGGAGTGGGTGAAGTGAGTGAGGGGAGTGGGGTGAAGTGAGTGAGGGTGTTGGGAGTAGTGAGTGAGGGAGTGGGGTGCAGTGAGTGAGGGAGCGGGGTGCAGTGAGTAACGGGAGTGGGGTGCAGTGAGTGAGGGGAGTGGGGTGTAGTGAGTGAGGGGAGTGGGGTGCAGTGAGTGAGGGAGTGGGTTGTCGTGCGTGAGGGGAGTGGGGTGTAGTGAATGAGGGGTGCGGAATGTAGTGAGTGAGGGGAGTGAGTTGTAGTGAGTGCGGGGAGTGGGGTGTATTTAGTGAGGGGAGTTGGGTGTACTGAGTGACGGGAGTGGGGTGCCGTGTGTGAGACGAGTGGGGTGCAGTGAGTGAGGGGAGTGGGGTGAAGTGAGTGTGGGAGTGGGGTGTAGAGAGTGGGGGGAGTCGGGTTTAGTGAGTGAGGGGAGTGGGGTTCAGTGAGTGAGTGAGGGGAGTGTGGTGTACATAGAACATAGACATAGAACAATACAGCACAGAACAGGCCCTTCGGCCTTCGATGTTGTGCCGACCAAAATAAAAAGCAATGCCCCTCCTAACTAAACCATTCCCTTCTCATCCATATACTTATCAACTAACCTCTTAAACGCCACCAAACTTGGCGCATCTACAACAGCTGCAGGCAGGGCATTCCACTCCCTAATCACTCTTTGAGTAAAGAACCTACCTCTGATATCCGTCCTATAACTCATACCCCTTAATTTAAAGTTGTGTCCCCTCGTGCTAGCTTTTTCCATCCTAGGAAAAAGGCTATCACTGTCCACCCTATCCAAACCTCTAATTATCTTATATGTTTCAATAAGATCCCCCCTTAGCCGCCTCCTTTCTAACGAAAACAACCTCAAATCCTTCAACCTCTCTTCATAGGACCTGCCCTCCATACCAGGCAACATCCTAGTAAACCTCCTCTGTACCCTCTCCAATGCCTCCACATCTTTCTTATAATGTGGCGACCAGAACTGCACACAATACTCCAAGTGCGGCCGCACTAGAGTTTTGTACAGCTGCAACATGATGCTGCGGCTCCTAAATTCAATCCCCCTACCAATAAAAGCTAAGACTCCATAAGCCTTCTTAACAACTTTATCCACTTGACTGCCTACTTTCAGGGATCTATTGACACATACACCAAGATCCTTCTGTTCCTCAACACTATTAAGAGCCCTACCATTAGCCCTATACTCTACACATTTATTGTTCCTGCCAAAGTGCATTACCTCACACTTTTCCACATTAAACTCCATTTGCCACCTCTCGGCCCAGCTCTGCAACTTGTCCAAGTCACTCTGTAAACTAAAACACCCCTCTTCACTATCTACCACACCACCACTTTAGTATCATCTGCAAATTTACTGATCCATCCCTCAATACCCTCATCCAGATCATTTATAAAAATTACAAACAGCAGGGGCCCCAAAACAGACCCCTGAGGCACACCA
The DNA here is from genome assembly GCA_024679065.1 of Sphyrna mokarran. NCBI lineage: Eukaryota > Metazoa > Chordata > Chondrichthyes > Carcharhiniformes > Carcharhinidae > Sphyrna > Sphyrna mokarran. The sequence goes on from JAGIQG010000031.1 coordinate 1,929,341, forward strand.
CTCGTCACCGAACTCCACGATGAATATCTCCCATCAACCACCACCCTCTGTCTTCTATCTGCCAGCCAATTCCTAATCCAATTAGCTAAATCACCCTCTATTCCACACATCTGCATTTTCTGTAGAAGTCTTCCATGGGCCACCTTATCAAAAGCCTTACTAAAGTCCATATATACTACATCAACCGCCTTACCCCCATCCACCTCTCTGGTCACTTTCTCAAAAAACTCAATGAGGTTAGTAAGGCATGACCTACCCTTCACGAAACCATGCTGACTATCCCCAATCAATTCATTTCTCTCTAAATAACTATAAATCCTATCCCTAATAATTCTCTCCAATACCTTGCCCACCACAGAAGTAAGACTCACTGGCCTATAATTCCCAGGAAGGTCTCTCTTCCCCTTCTTAAACAATGGGACCACATTCGCCATCCTCCAGTCCTCCGGAACCACACCCGTAACCAACGAGGACCTGAAGATCAGAGCCAGAGGCTCTGCAATCTCCTCTCTTGCCTCCCAGAGAATCCTAGGGTAAATCCCGTCCGGCCCAGGGGACTTAGTGTAGTGTAGTCAGTGAGCGGTGTGGGGTATAGAGAGTGAGTGGAGTGGTGTGTAGTGAGTGAGGGAAGTGGGGTGTACTGAGTGAGGGGAGTGGGGTGCATTGAGTGAGGGGAGTGGGTGCAGTGAGTGAGGGCAGTGGGGTGCAGTGAATAAGGGGAGTGGGGTGTAGTGAGTGAGGGCAGTGGGGTGTAGTGAGTGAGGGCAGTGGGGTGTAGTGAGTGCGGGCAGTGGGGTGCAGTGAGTGAGGGTGTTCGGAGCCGTGAGTGAGGGGAGTGGGGTGCAGTGAGTGAGGGGAGTGCGGTGCAGTGAGTAACAGGAGTGGGGTGGAGTGAGTGAGGGGAGTGGGGTGCAGTGAGCGAGGAGCGTGTTGTAGTGAGTAAGGGAATGGGGGGCAGTTAGTGAGTGGTGTTGGTAGTGAGTGAGGGGAGTGGGGTGTAGTGATTGAGGGGAGTGGGTGCAGTGAGTGAGGGCAAGGGATGCAGTGAGTGAGGGGATTGGGGTGCAGTGAGTGAGGTGAGTGGGGTGCAGTGAGTGAGGGGAGTGGGTTGCAGTGAGTTGGGGGAATGGGGTGCAGTGAGTGAGGGGAGTGGTGTGTACATAGAACATAGAACATTACAGCACAGAACAGGCCGTTCGGCCTTCGATGTTGCACCGACCAATATAAAAAGCAATGACCCTCCAAACTAAACCATTCCCTTCTCTTCCAATGCCTCCACATCTTTCTTATGATGCGGGGACCAGAACTGCACACAATACTCCAAGTGCGGCCGCACTAGAGTTTTGTACAGTTGCAACATGACGTTGTGGCTCCGAAATTCAATCCCTCTACCTTTGGGTAAAGAACCTGCCTCTGATATCCGTCCTATAACTATCACAACAATTGGGGGAACGAGGGACTGGGATTGAGACAACAGAGTAGTGGGATTGAGGGAGGGAGGGGAGTGGGTTTGCGGGAGCGAGGGGAATGGGATTCAGGGGGTGAGGGGAGTGGGCTTGATGGAGCGAGGGAAGTGGAATTGAGGGAGTGAGGGGAGTGGGATTGATGGAGCGAGAGGAGTGTGACTGAGGGAGTGAGGGGACTGGGATTGAGGGAATGAAGGGAGTGGGATTGAGGGAGTGAAGGGAGTGGGATTGAGGGAGTGAAGGGAGTGGGATTGAGGGAGTGAGGGGAGTGGGATTGAGGGAGTGAGGGGAGTGGGATTGAGGGAGTGAGGGAAGTGGGAATGAAGGAGTGAGGGGAGTGGGATTGAAGGAGTGAAGGGAGTGGGGTGTAATGACAGGAGTTAGTGTGCTGTGTGCAGAGTGCAGTGTGATTTAATGTCTCGTTGTGACACAGTTTCTGGACACTGACTGATTGCGGGTGGAATAAATTGGGAAGTGTAAATTGGCCTGAATTTCCATTACAAACAGATGAAGATTGGGATGATTTCTACTCTGTGATCTCCCATATCTCCTCCCTTGTCACAGATCCAGGGACAGCACCAACTCTGGAAGCCGATGATAAATCCCAGCCAGAATCCGCTGAACCAGCTTCCCGATTCCCGACAGAATCTCCAACCTCAGGTATGAAAGTGCAGCCAATTTATCCGGATCCCTATTCCTCTACTCAAATCCTCTCGCTGTGAAGGCCAAGAAAACATTTGATGCCTCGGGGCAAAGGACCCCACACACACCAGACAGTATCACTTCCACCACCTTCCTTCGGGAAAAAGTCTGAGGTCACGTATCAACCGACTCAAGAACCGCTTCTTCCCTGTTGCTGTTAGACGTTTGAGTACCCCTTTCTCTACACCTTATCTGTGACTGTAAAACTGCATTCCACAGTCTCTCCTTTCCGTCTTTATGAACAATATGCTTTATCTGCATAGCAAGCTAGATACACTACGTTTCACAGTACAATGAATCAAATATAAAAGAGTGTTGGGTCAGCCGTGTCCTGATTGGAAGGGCTGAATGGGTGACTCCTGTTCCTGTTGCGTCTGGTTTTATGGGATTGATTGCTACAATCTGGTATGTTTGGAACATGAACATTTGGTAAAGATGACGGTGTGATATTGTTCAGAGAGTAACAGCAGTGTGAGGCTCTGTTCCGTTATTCCCCAATATTCACTGACGCCAGGTTCTTTAACCCTTTGTGGATTCAGGGACACCCACACCTCCCACACACGGGGACCAGTCGACTAGAGAATCCAGCGAGCAGTTATCCTCTGTCCCAGCCAGCTCTCCAACCTCAGGTAACTGAAATCCGGGAACATTCCCGCTGGAACCCTCATCCAACCCCCCACTGACAGTTGCAAAATCATTTCCTGGCACAGCACCGAAACACATTCCAGATATAGAGAGTGTAGACGGGATCTTAAAAGGGGTGTCAGAAAGGCAAAAAGGGGCCACGAAATGGCTTTGGCAGGTAGGATTAAGGAAAATCCTAAGGCATTTTACTCCTATGTAAGGAGCAAAAGGATGGTTAGAGGGAAGATTGGACCTCTCAGGGACAGAGGAGGGGAACTTAGCTTAGAGCCTGAGGGGATGGGGGAGATCGTGAATGAATACTTTGCGTCAGTATTCACGCGGGAGAGGGGCCTGATGTCTGATGCTGGCTTTGAGGATTTTGAGGGCCCGTTAAAGGAAATAATCATTACGAGGGATGAAGAGTTGGGGCTTTTAGGTAGCATAAAGACTTATAAAGCTCCGGGGCCTGATGGTATTTATCCCAGGCTGCTAAGGGAGGTTAGAGATGACATTGCTGGGCCTCGGACGCAAATCTTTATCTCTTCTTTGGACACAGGTGAGGTCCCAGAGGACTGGAGGATTGCAAATGTAGTACAGTTGTTTAAAAAGGGTCAAAGGGATAACCCAGGGAACTATAGGCCGGTGAGCTTGACTTCAGTTATAGGTAAGCTAATGGAGAGGATCCTCAGGGACAGGATGTATGAGCATCTGGAGCGCTGCGATCTGATCAGGGATACGCAGCATGGCTTCGTTAAGGGGAGGTCGTGCCTTACGAACCTAGTGGAATTTTTTGAAGAGGTGACAAAAACGGTTGATGAAGGATAAGCCGTTGATGTCGTCTACATGGATTTCAGTAAGGCGTTTGACAAGGTTCCCCATGGTAAGCTGATAAAAAAGGTGAAGGCACAAGGGATACAGGGCCAGGTATGTAGATGGGTTGAGAACTGGCTTGGGAGGAGGAGACAGCGGGTAGTAGTGGAAGGCTCTTTTTCCAACTGGAGGTCAGCCACTAGTGGTGTGCCACAGGGCTCAGTACTAGGACCTCTTCTATTTGTGATTTATATAAATGACTTGGAAGAGGGGGTAGGTGGTGTGATCAGCAAATTTGCTGATGACACTAAGATGCTTGGATTGGCGGGGACTGAGGAGCAGTGCCAGGCAATACAACAGGACATAGATAGGCTGGTAGATTGGGCAGATAGATGGCAAATGGAATTTAATCCGGATAAATGCGAGGTGATGCATTTTGGCCGGAATAATGTAGAGGGGAGTTATAGGATAAAAGGTAAAACTATCCGGAGTATAGAGACGCAGAGAGACCTGGGGGTGCAGGTTCACAAGTCTCTGAAGGTGTCAGGACAGGTGGAAAAAGTGATAAAGAAAGCGTATGGTATGTTAGCATTCATAGGAAGTAGGAGTTTGATGTTGCAAGTGTATATAGAACATAGAACATAGAACATTACAGCACAGAACAGGCCCTTCGGCCTTCGATGTTGCGCCGACCAATATAAAAAGCAATGCCCCTCCAAACTAAACATTCCCTTCTCTTCCATATACTTATCAACTAACCTCTTAAACGCCACCAAACTTGGCGCATCTACAACTGCTGCAGGCAGGGCATTCCACTCCCGGAAACCACCCTTTGGGTAAAGAACCTTGCCTCTGATATGTCCTATAACTATCACCCCTAATTTAAAGCTGTGTCCCCTTGTGCTAGCTTTTTCCATCCTGGGAAAAAGACTATCACTATCCACCCTATCTAAACCTCTAATCATCTTATATGTTTCGATTAGGTCCCCTCTTAGCGCCTCCTTTTTAACGAATACAACCTCAAATCCCTCAGCCTCTCCTCATAAGACCTGCCCCATACCAGGCAACATCCTGGTAAACCTCCTCTGTACCCTCCCAAAGCCTCCACATCTTTCTTATAATGCAGGGACCAGAACTGCACACAATACTCCAAGTGCGGCTGCACTAGAGTTTTGTACAGTTGCAACATGATGTTGCGGTCCGAAATTCAATCCCTCTACCAATAAAAGCGAGGACTCCATATGCCTTCCCAACAACCTTCTCGACCTGACTGCCTACTTTCAGGGATCTATGCACATACACACCAAGATCCCTCTGTTCATCTAGACTACTAAGAATCCTACCATTTGCCCTATACTCTACACATTTATTATTTCTGCCATAGTGCATTACCTCACCTCACAACGTATAGAACGTTGGTTAGGCCTCACTTGGAGTACTGCGTCCAGTTCTGGTCGCTGTACTACCGGAAGGATGTGGAGTCCCTGGAGAGAGTGCAGAGGAGGTTTACCAGGATGCTGCCTGGTATGGAAGGGCTGTCTTACGAGGAAAGGTTGAACGCACTGGGGTTGTTTTCCCTTGAAAGACGTCAGCTGAGAGGGGATCTATTAGAGGTATATAAGATTATGAGGGGTATAGACAGAGTAAATGGTGGTAAGCTTTTTCCACCATTAGATTCGGATAGAACGAGGGGTCACGGCCTTAGGGTGAGGGGGGCTATGTATAAGACGAATATTAGAGGTCATTTTTTCACACAAAGGGTAGTGGGGGTGTGGAATGCACTACCGAGTAAGGTGGTGGGAGCAGGCACGCTAGGGTTGTTTAAGGGTCTCCTGGACAGCCACATGAGCGGTCTGCAGATAGAGGGATATAGGAGGACTGTTTAAATACTTTAATTGTTTCCACAGGCTGTTCTGTCCACCTTGTTGACCAACAAGGTGCATGCATTCGGTAGGTCGTGCGAGGGCTGCTCCTGGATGTTACTTCAGGAGTGGCCTAGTGCTTCATGTCGTTAGTGTATGCTTAAACTGGGCCATCAGATGGGCAACATGACAGCTCAGAGACTATCGCTGTTGCTGTGCAGACACATGGATTTGGGCCTGTGTCTGCGGGAGTTTGCGCGTTCTCCCCATGGTTGCATGGGTTTTCTCCGGGTGCTCTGGTTTCCTCCCACATCCCAAAAATGTGCTCTTAGGCTGACTGGGTAACAAATTGTCCCTATATTGGTCTCTATATGTCATTAAGACGTTAGGATGGCGGCGCGGGCTCGTTGGGCCGAAGGGCCTGTTTCCCGTGCTGTGTTGTTCTTTGTTCTTTATAGAGGAGGGAGTGAGTGTGGGGAGGGAGGGATGGAATGAGTGAGGGGATTGAGATGGAGTGAGTGAGGAGAGTGGGATGAAGTGAGCAAGAGAAGCAAGATATAGCGAGTGAGGGGGTGGGATTGAGTGAGGTGAGTGGGATGTCGTGACTGAGTGCATTGGGAGGTAGTGAGTCAAGGGAGTGGGATTGAGTGAGTGAGGGGAGTGGGATTGAGTGAGTGAGATGAGTGGGGTTGAGTGAGTGAGGGGAGTGGGATTGAGGGAGCGAGGGGAGTGGGATTGAGGGAGTGAGGGAAGTGGGAATAAGGGAGTGAGGGCAGTGGGATTGAGGGAGTGAGGGGAGTGGGGTGTAGTGACACGAGTTAGTGTGCTGTGTGCAGAGTGCAGTGTGATTTAATGTCTCGTTGTGACACAGTTTCTGGACACTGACTGATTGCGGGTGGAATAAATTGGCAAGTGTAAACTGGCCTGAATTTCCATTACAAACAGATGAAGATTGGGATGATTTCAACTCTGTAATCTCCCATTTCTCCTCCCTTCTCACACATCCAGGGACAGCACCAACTCCGAGAGCCGATGATAAATCCCAGCAGGAATCCACTGATCCAGCTTCCCGAATCCCGACAGAATCTCCAACCTCAGGTATGAAAGTGCCGCTAGTTTAACGGGATCCCTATTCCTCTACTCAAATCCTCTCGCTGTGAAGGCCAAGAAAACATTTGATGCCTCGGGGCAAAGGACCCCACACACACCAGACAGTATCTCTTCCACCACCTTCCTTCGGGAAAAAATCTGAGGTCACGTATCAACCGACTCAAGAACGGCTTCTTCCCTGCTGCTGTTAGACGTTTGAATACCTCTTTCTGTACACCTTATCTGTGACTGTAAAACTGCATTCCACACTCTCTCCTTTCCTTCTTTATGAATGGTATGCTTTATCTGTGTAGCAAGCTGGATACAATACTTGTGACAGTACAATGAATCAAATAAAAAACTGTGTTGGATCAGCCGTGTCCTTATTAAACGGTATAGCAGGATGGAAGGGCTGAATGGGCGAGTCCTGTTCCTGTTGCGTCTGGTTTCAGGGGATTGATTGCTACAATCTGGTGTGTTTGGTACATGAACATTTGGTAAAGATGACGGTGTGATATTATTCGGAGAGTAACAGCAGTGTGAGGCTCTGTTCCGTTATTCCCCAATATTCACTGACGCCTGGTTCTTTAACCCTTTGTGGATTGAGGGGCACCCACACCTCCCACACACGGGGACCAATCGACTAGGGAATCCAGCGAGCAGTCATCCTCTGTCCCAGCCGGATCTCCAACCTCAGGTAACTAAATTCCGGGATTTTCCCCACTACAATCCTCATCCAACACCCCACTGACAGTTGGAAAATCATTTCCTGGCACAGCACCGGAACACATTCCAGATAGAGAAGTAGGGAGTGAGTGAGGGGAGAGAGGGATGGAATGAGCGAGGGGATAGGGATGGAGTGAGTGGGGAGAGTGGGATGAAGTGAGCGAGGGGAGTGGTATGTAGTGAGTGAGGGGGTGGGATTGAGCGAGTTGAGTGGGATGTCGTGACTGAGTGCATTGGGAGGCAGTGAGTCAAGGGATTGGGATTGAGTGAGTGAGGTGAGTGGGATTGAGTGAGTGAGGGAAGTGGGATGAAGTGAGTGAGCAGAGCGGGGTGGATATTGAGGGGTGTGGAATTGGGGGAACTAGGGACTGGGATTGAGAGAGCAGCGGAGTGGGATTGAGGTAGGGAGGAGAGTGGGTTTGAGGGAGCGAGGGGAATGTGATTCAGGGAGTGCAGGGAGTGGGATTGAGAGAGCGAGGGGAGTGGGATTGTGGGAGCGAGGGGAGTGGGATTGAGGGAGCGAGGGTAGTGGGATTGAGGGAGTGAGGGGAGTGGGATTGAGGGAGCGAAGGGATTGGGATTGAGAGAGCGAGGGGAGTGGGGTTGAGGGAGCGAGGGGAGTGGGATTGAGTGAGTGAGGGGAGTGGGATTGATGAAGTGAGGGGAATGGTTATTGAGGGAGCGTGGGGAATATTGTTGAGGGAGTGAAGGAAGTGGGATTGAAGGAGTGAGAGAGTGGGATAGAGGGATCGAGGGGAATGGGGATTGAGGGAGCGAGAGGAGTTCGGTTGAGGGAGCGAGCGGAGAGGGATTGAGGGAGTGAGGGGAGTGCGATTGATGGAGTGAGGAGAAAGGGTTTGAGTGAGTGAAGGGAATGGGATTGAGGGAGCGAGGGGAGTGGGATTGAGGGAGCGAGGGGAGTGGGATTGAGGGAGCTAGGGAAGTGGGATTGAGGGAGCGAGGGGAATGGGATGGAAGGAGCCAAGGGAGTGAATTGAAGGAGCGAGGGGAGGGGGATTGAGGCAGTGAGGGCAGTGGGATTGAGGGAGCAAGGGGAGAGGGATTGAGGGAGCGAGGGCAGTGGAATGGAGGGAGCGAAGGGAGTGGGATTGAGAGAGCGAGAGGACTTTCATTGAGGGAGTGAGGGGAGTGGGATTGATGGAGTGAGGGGAATGGTGGTTGAGGGAACGAGGGGAGTATGGTTGAGTGAGTGAAGGGAATGGGATTGAGGGAGCGAGGGGAGTGGGATTGAGGGAGTGAGGGCAGTGGGATTGAGGGAGCAAGGGGAGTTGGATTGAGGGGGCGAGGGAAGTGGGATTGATGGAGCGAGGGGTGTGGGTTGGAGGGAGCGAGGGGAGTGGGATTGAGGGAGCGACGGGATTGAGATTCAGGAAGCGAGGTGAGCGGGATTGAGGGAGCGAGGGGAGTGGGATTGAGGGAGGGAGGGGAGTGTGATTGAAGGAGGGTGGGGAGGGGTTTAAGGAAGTGAGGGGAATGGGATTGAGGGAGCGAGGGGAGTGGGATTGAGGGAGCGAGTAGAGTTGGATTGATGGAGCAAGGGGAGTGGGATTGAGGGAGAAAGAGGAGTGGGATTGAGGGAGCGAGGGGGGTGGGATTGAGGGAGCGAGGGGAGTGGGATTGAGGGAGTGAGGGGAGTGGGAATGAGGGAGTGAGGTGAGTGGGATTGAGGGAGTGAGGGGAGTGGGATTGAGGTAGCGAGGGAAGTGGGATTGAGGGAGTGAGGGGAATGGGATTGAGGGAGCGGGGAAGTGGGATTGAGCGTGAGGGAATGGATTGAGGAGCGAGGGAGTGGGATTGAGGGAGCGAGGGGAGTGGGATTGACGGAGCAAGGGGAGTGGGATTGAGGGAGCGAGAGGAGTGGATTGAGGGAGCGAGGGGAGTGGGATTGATGGAGCGAGGGGAGTGGGATTGAGGGAGCGAGGGGAGTATTGTTGAGTGAGTGAAGGGAGTGGGATTGAGGGAGCGAGGGGAGTGGGATTGAGGGAGCGAGGGGAGTAGGATTGAGGGAGCGAGGGGAGTGGGTTTGAGGGAGCGAGGGGAATGGGTTGGAAGGAGCCAGTGGTCTGGGATTGAGGGAGCGAGGGGAGGGGGATTGAGGGAGTGAGGGGAATGGTGGTTGAGGGAGCGAGGGGTGTATGGATGAGTGAGTGAAGGGAATGGGATTGAGGGAGCGAGGGGAGTGGGATTGAGGGAGCGAGGGCAGTGGGATTGAGGGAGCGAAGGGAGTGGGATTGAGAGAGCGAGAGGACTTTCATTGAGGGAGTGAGGGGAGTGGGATTGATGGAGTGAGGGGAATGGTGGTTGAGGGAACGAGGGGAGTATGGTTGAGTGAGTGAAGGGAATGGGATTGAGGGAGCGAGGGGAGTGGGATTGAGGGAGCGAGGGGAGTGGGATTGAGGGAGCGAGGGAAGTGGGATTGAGGGAGCGAGGTGAGTTGGATTGATGGAGCAAGGGGAATGATATTGAGGGAGCGAGGGGAGTGGGATTGAGGGAGCGAGGGGAGTGTGATTGAGGGAGGGAGCGGAGGGGTTTAAGGGAGTGAGGGGAGTGGGATTGAGGGAGCGAGTGGAGTGGGATTGAGGGAGCGAGGAGAGTTGGATTGATGGAGCAAGGGGAGTGGGATTGAGGGAGCGAGAGGAGTGGGATTGAGGGAGCGAGGAGAGTTGGATTGATGGAGCAAGGGGAGTGGGATTGAGGGAGCGAGGGGAGTGGATTGAGGGAGGGAGGGGATTGTGATTGAGGGAGGGTGGGGAGGGGTTTAAGGGAGTGAGGGGAGTGGGATTGAGGGAGTGAGGGCAGTGGAATTGATGGAGTGAGGCGAATGGAGGTTGAAGGAGCTAGTGGAGTATGGTTGAGGGAGAGAAGGGAGTGGGATTGAGGGAGCACGGGGAGAGGGATTCAGGAAGCGCGGGGAGTGCGGTTGACGGAGCGAGGGGAGTGGGATTGAGTGAGTGAGGTGAGTGGGATGGAGTGAGTGAGGGGAGTGGGATTGATAGAGCAAGGGGAGTAGGATTGAGGGAGTGAGGGGAGTGGGATTGAGGGAGTGAGGGGAGTGGGAATGAGGGAGTGAGGGGAGTGGGATTGAGGGACTGAGGGAGTAGGGTGCAGTGACAGGAGTTAGTGTGCTGTGCGCAGAGTGCAGTGTGATTTAATGTCTCGCTGTGACACAGTTTCTAGGCACTAACTGATTGCGGGTGGAATAAATTGGGAAATGTAAATTAGCCTGAATTTCTATTTCAAACAGCTGAAGATTGGGATGATTTCTACTCTGTGATCTCTCATATCTCCTCCCTTGTCACAGATCCAGGGAAAGCACCAACTCTGGAAGCCGATGATGAATCCCAGCCGGAATTCACTGACCCAGCTTCCCGATTCCCGACAGAATCTCCAACCCTCAGGTATGAAAGTGCCGCTAGTTTATCGGGATCCCTATTCCTCTACTCAAGTCCTCTCACTGCGAAGGCCAAGAAAACATTTGATGCCTCGGGGCAAAGGACCCAAACACACACCAGACAGTATCTCTTCCACCACCCTCCTTCGGGAAAAAGTCTGAGGTCACGTATCAACCAACTCGAGAACCGCTTCTTCCCTGCTGCTGTTAGACCTTTGAATACCTCTTTCTCTACACCTTATCTGTGACTGTAAAACTGCATTTCACAATCTCTCCTTTCCTTCTTTATGAACGGTATGCTTTATCTGCACAGCACGCTATATACAATCCTTTTCACAGTGTAATGAATTTAATATAAATCATTGTTGGATCAGCTGTGTCCTCATTAAACGGTATAGCAGGATGGAAGGGCTGAATGGGCGACTCCTGTCCCTGTTGCGTCTGGTTTTAGGGAATCGATTGCTACAATCTGGTCTGTTTGGAACATGAACATTTTGTAAAGATGACGGTGTGATATTATTCAGAGAGTAACAGCAGTGTGAGGCTCTGTTCCGTTATTCCCCAATATTCACTGACGCCCGGTTCTTTAACCCTTTGTGGATTGAGTGGCACCCACACCTCCCACACACAGGGACCAATAGACTAGAGAATCCACCGAGCAGTCATCCTCTGTCCCAGCCGGATCTCGAACCTCAGGTAACTGAATTCCGGGAACATTCCCGCTGGAATCCTCATCCAACACCCACTGACAGTCGGAAAATCATTTCCTGGGACAGCACTGGAACACGTTCCAGATAGAGACGGAGACAGTGAGTGAAGGGAGAGAGGGATGGAATGAACATAGAACATAGAACATTGCAGCGCAGTACAGGCCCTTCGGCCCTCGATGATACGCCGGCCAGTGGACCCTCTAACCTAAACTATTCCAATATCATCCATATGCCTATCCACCAACCATTTGAATGCTCCCAAAATAGGTGAGTCCACAACTGCTGCAGGGCATTCCACGCCCTCCTCACCCTCTGTGTAAAGAACCTGCCTCTGACATCCGTCCTATAACTACCACCTCTTAATTTTGAGTTATGTCCCCTCGTGTTGGTCATCACCATGCGAGGAAAAAGGCTCTCACTATCCACCCTATCCAGTCCTTCGATCATCTTATACGCCTCAATTAGGTCACCGCATAAACTTCTTCTCTCTAATGAAAATAACTTCAGGTCTCTCAGCCTTTCCTCATAAGGCCTTCCCGCCATACCAGGCAACATCCTGGTAAACCTACTCTGCACCCTTTCCAATTCTTCTACATCTTTCTTATAATGCGGCGACCAGAACTGTACGCAACACTCCAAGTGCGGCCGCACCAGAGTTTTGTACAGTTGTAACATAACCTCACGGCTCCTAAATTCAATCCCTCTACCAATAAAAGCTAACACACCGTAGCCTTCTTAACAACTTTATCAACCTGGGTGCCAACTTTCAAAGAGCTGTGTACTTGTACCCCAAGATCCCTCTGCTCGACAACATATTAAGGGTCCTTCCATTAGCCCTATATTTCATATGCCTGTTATTCCTACCAAAGTGAATCACCTCACACTTATCCGTAAGAGTGAGGGGATAGGAATGGAGTGAGTAAGGAGAGTGGGATGAAGTGAGCGAGGGCAGCGGGTTGTAGTGAGTGAGGGGGTGAGATTGGTTGAGGTGAGTGGGATGTCGTGACTGAGTGCATTTGAATGTAGTGAGTCAGGGGAGTGGGATTGAGTAAGTGAGGGAAGTGGGATGAAGTGAGTGAGGAGAGCAGGGTGGATATTGAAGGGTGTGGAATTGCGGGAACAAGGGACTGGGATTGAAAGAGCAGCGGAGTGGGATTGAGAGACCGAGCAGAGTGGGATTAAGAGAACGAGGCAGTGGGATTGAGGGAGAGAGGGGAGTTGGATTGAGAGGGTGAAGGGAGTGGGATTGAGGAAGTGAGGGGAATGGGATTGTGGGAATGAGGGGAGTGGGGTTGAGCGAATGAGGGGAGTGGGATTGAGGGAGTGCGGGGAGTGGGGTTGATGGAGCGAGGGGAATGGAATTGAGGGAGCGGGAGGAGTAGGATTGAGCGACCGAGGGGAGTGGGATTGAGGGAGCGAGTTGAGTGGGATTGAGGGAGTGAGTGGACTGGGATTGAGGGAGCGAGGGGAGTGTGATTGAGGGAGGGTGGGGAGGGGTTTTAAGTGAGTGAGGGTGAGTGTAGTTGAGGGAGCGAGGGGAGTGGGATTGAGGGAGCGAGGAGAGTTGGATTGATGGGGCAAGGGGAGTGGGATTGAGGGAGCGCAAGTAGTGATATTGAAGGAGTGAGGGACGTGGGATTCAGGGAGCGAGGGGAGTGGGTGTGAGGGAGCGAGGGGAGTGGGACTGAGGGAGTGAGGGGAGTGGGATTGAAGGAGCGAGGGGATTGGTATTGAGGGAGCGAGGAGAGTGGGGTTGAGAGAGTGAGGGAAGTGGGAATGAGGGAGTGAGGCGAGTGGGGTGTAGTGACAGGCGTTAGTGCGCTGTGTGCAGCGTGCAGTGTGATTTAATGTCTCGTTGTGACACAGTTTCTGGACACTGACTGATTGCGGGTGGAATAAATTGGGAAGTGTAAATTGGCCTAAATTTCCATAACAAACAGATGAAGATTGGGATGATTTCCACTCTTTGATCGCCCATATCTCCTCCCTTGTCACAGATCCAGAGACAGCACCAACTCTGGAAGCCGATGATAAAACCCAGCCAGGATCCACTCAACCAGCTTCCCGAATCCCGACAGAATCTCCAACCTCAGGTATGAAAGTGCCGCTAGTTTATCCGGATCCCTAGTCCTCTACTCAAATCCTCTCGCTGTGAAGGCCAAGAAAACATTTGATGCCTCGGGGCAAAGGACCCCACACACACCAGACAGTATCTCTTCCACCACCTTCCTTCGGGAAAAAGTCTGAGGTCACATATCAACCAACTCAGTTGGTTGAGGGAGCGAGGGGAGTGGGTGTGAGGGAGCGAGGGGAGTGGGACTGAGGGAGTGAGGGGAGTGGGATTGAGAAAGCGAGGGGATTGGTATTGAGGGAGCGAGGAGAGTGGGATTGAGGGAGTGAGGGAAGTGGGAATGAGGGAGTGAGGCCAGTGAGGCCAGAGTGAACCAGTGGGAAGTTGTGCGTGGAGCCTGAAGAGATTGGAGAGGCACTGAATAAATATTTCTCTTCGGTATTCACGCAGGGTGATGTAAATGTAGTTATGGAGAACACTGAGGTACAGGATAGCAAACTGGAAAGTATCGAAGTAGATAGGGAGGATGTGCTAGATATTCTCGAGGGTTTGAAGTTGGATAAGTCCCCTGGGCCGGACGGGATTTACCCTAGGATTCTCTGGGAGACAAGAGAGGAGATTGCAGAGCCTCTGGCTCTGATCTTCAGGTCGTCGTTGGTTACGGGTGTGGTTCTGGAGGACTGCAGGATAGCGAATGTGGTCCCATTGTTCAAGAAGGGGAAGAGAGACCTTCCAGGGAATTATAGGCCAGTGAGTCTTACTTCTGTTGTGGGCAAAGTATTTGGAGAGAATTATTAGGGATAGGATTTATAGTTATTTAGAGAGGAATGAATTGATTGGGGATAGTCAGCATGGTTTTGTGAAGGGTAGGTCGTGCCTTACTAACCTCATTGAGTTTTTTGAAAAAGTGACTAAAGAGGTTGATGGGGGTAAGGCGGTTGATGTGGTATATATGGACTTTAGTAAGGCGTTTGATAAGGTGGCCCATGGAAGACTTCTGCAGAAAATGCAGATGTATGGGATAGAGGGTGATTTAGCTAATTGGATTACGAATTGGCTAGCAGATCGAAGACAGTGAGTGGTGGTTGATGGGAGAAATTCATCGTGGAGTTCGGTGACAAGTAGTGTACCTCAGGGGTCTGTTTTGGGGCCCCTGCTGTTTGTAATTTTTATAAATGATCTGGATGAAGGTATTGAAGGATGGATTAGCAAATTTGCAGGTGACACTAAAGTCGGTGGTGAGGTAGATAGTGAAGATGGGGTGTTCTAGTTTGCAGAGAGACTTGGACAAGTTGCAGAGCTGGGCCGAGAGGTGGCAAATTGAGTTTAATGTGGAAAAGTGTGAGGTAATGCACTATGGCAGGAATAATCAATCTGTAGATTATAGGGCTAATTGTAGGATTCTTAGTAGTCTTGATGAACAGAGGGATTTTGGTGTGTATGTACATAGATGCCTAAAAGTAGGCAGTCAAGTCGAGAAGGTTGTTAAGAAGGCATATGGAGTCTTAGCTTTTATTGGTAGGGGGATTGAATTTCGGAGCCACAACGTCATGGTGCAACTGTACAAAACTCTAGTGCGGCCGCACTTGGAGTATTGTGTGCAGTTCTGGTCCCCGCATCATAAGAAAGATGTGGAGGCATTGGAGAGGGTACAGAGGAGGTTTACCAGGATGTTGCCTGGTATGGAGGGCAGGTCTAATGAAGAGAGGCTGAGGGATTTGAGGTTGTTTTCGTTAGTAAGGAGGCGGCTAAGAGGGGACCTAATCGAAACATAAAAGATGATTGGAGGTTTAGATAGGGTGAACAGTGATAGCCTTTTTCCTAGGATGGAGAAAGCTAGCACGAGAGGACACAGCTTTAAATTAAGGGGTGATAGTTATAGGACGGATATCAGAGATAGGTTCTTTACCCAAAGGGTGGTTCGTGAGTGGAATGCCCTGCCTGCAGCAGTTGCAGATGCGCCAAGTTTGGTGGCATTTAAGAGGTTAGTTGATGAGTATATGGAAGAGAAGGGAATGGTTTAGTTTGGAGGGTCATTGCTTTTTATATTGGTCGGCGCAACATCAAAGGCTGAAGGGCCTGTTCTGTGCTGTAATGTTGTATGTTCTATGTTCTTAACTCAAGAACCGCTTCTTCCCTGCTGCTGTTAGACGTTTGAATACCGTTTCCTCTACACCTTATCTGTGACTGTAAAACTGCATTCCACACTCTCTCCTTTCCTTCTTTATGAACGGTATGCTTTATCTGCATAGCAAGCTAGATACAATACGTTTCACAGTACAATGAATCAAATATAAAACAGTGTTGGGTCAGCCGTGTCCTTATTAAATGGGATAGCAGGATGGAAGTGCTGACTGGGCGACTCCTGTTCCTGTTGCATCTGGTTTTAGGGGATTGATTGCTACAATCTAGTGTGTTTGGAACATGAACATTTTGTAAAGATGACGGTGTGATATTGTTCAGAGAGTAACAGCAGTGTGAGGCTCTGTTCCGTTATTCCCCAATATTCACTGACGCCAGGTTCTTTAACCCTTTGTGGATTCAGGGACACCCACACCTCCCACACACGGGGACCAATCGACTAGAGAATCCAGCGAGCAGTCATCCTCTGTCCCAGCCAGATCTCAAACGTCAGGTAACTGAATTCCGAGAACATTCCCACTACAATCCTCATCCAACCCCCCACTGACAGTCGGAAAATCATTTCCTGGCACACCAACCGAACACATTCCAGATAGAGAAGGAGGGAGTGAGTGAGGGGAGAGAGGGATGGATTGAGTGGGGGGATTGGGATAGAGTGAGTGAGGAGAGTGGGATGAAGTGAGCGAGGGGAGCGGGATGTAGTGAGTGAGGGGGTGGGATTGAGCAAGTTGAGTGGGATGTCGTGACTGAGTGCATTGGGAGGTAGTGAGTCAAGTGAGTGGGATTGAGTGAGTGAGGTGAGTGGGATTGAGTGAGTGAGGTGAGTGGGATTGAGTGAGTGAGGGAAGTGCGATGAAGTGAGTGAGGAGAGCGGGGTGGATATTGAGGGGTGTGGAATTGGGGGAACGAGGGACTGGGATTCAGGGAGTGAGGGGAGTTGGATTGAGGGAGCGAAGAGTGTGGGATTGTGGGAGCGAGGGGAGTGGGATTGAGGTAGAGATGGGAGTGGGAATGTGGGAGCGAGGGGTGTGGGATTTAGGGAGCAAGGGGTGTGGGATTGAGGGAGCGAGGGGAGTGGGATTGAGGGAGCGACGGGAGTGGGATTGAGAGAGTGAGGGGAGTGGAATTGAGGGAGTGAGGGGAGTGAGATTGATGGAGTGAGGGGAATGGTGATTGAGGGAGCGAGGGGAGTATTGTTGAGGGGGTGAAGGGAGTGGGATTAAGGGAGTGAGGGGAGTGGGATTGAGGGAGCGAGGGGAATGGAGTTGAGGGAGCGAGGGGAGTGGGATTGAGGGAGCGAGGGGAGTGCGATTGAGGGAGTGAGGGGAGTGCGATTGAGGGAGTGAGGGGAGTGGGATTGAGGGAGTAAGGGGAGTGGGGTGTAGTGACAGGAGTTAGTGTGCTGTGTGCAGATTGCAGTGTGATTTAATGTCTCGTTGTGACACAGTTTCTGGACACTGATTGCTGGTGGAAAAAAATGGGAAGTGTAAACTGGCCGGAATTTCCATTACAAACAGATGAAAATTGGGATGATTTCTACTCTGTGATCTCCCATATCTCCTCCCTTGTCACAGATCCAGTGACAGCACCAACTCCGGGAGCCGATGATAAATCCCAGCAGGAATCCACTGACGTAGCTTCCCGAATCCCGACAGAATCTCCAACCTCAGGTATGAAAGTGCCGCTGGTTTATCGGGATCCCTATTCTCTACTCAAATCCTCTCGCTGTGAAGGCCAAGAAAACATTTGATGCCTCGGGGCAAAGGACCCCACACACACCAGACAGTATCTCTTCCACCATCTTGCTTCGGGAAAAAGTCTGAGGTCACGTATCCCCCGACTCAAGAACCGCTTCTTCCCTGCTGCTGTTAGACGTTTGAATACCCCTTTCTCTACACCTTGTCTGTGACTGCAAAACTGCATTCCACACTCTCTCCTTTCCTTCTTTATGAACGGTATGCTTTATCTGTATAGCAAGCTGGATACAATACTTTTGACAGTACAATGAACCAAATAAAAAAACTGTGTTGGATCAGCCGTGTCCTTATTAAATGGGATAGCAGTATGGAAGCGCTGAATGGGCGAGTCCTGTTCCTGTTGCGTCTGGTTTTAGGGGATTGATTGCTACAATCTATTGTGTTTGGAACATGAACATTTTGTAAAGATGACGGTGTGATCTTGTTCAGTGAGTAACAGCAGTGTAAGGCTCTGTTCCCTTATTCACCAATATTCACTGACGCCCAGTTCTTTAACCTTTTGTGGATTGTGGGTCACCCGCACCTCCCACACATGGGACCAACCGACTAGGGAATCTAGCGAGCAGCCATCTTCTGTCCCAGCCGGATCTCCAACCTCAGGTAACTGAATTCCGGTAACATTCCCACTACAATCCTCATCCAACCCCCCACCGACAGTCGGAAAATCATTTCCTGGCACAGCACTGGAACACATTCCAGATCGAGAAGTAGGGAGTGAGTGAGGGGAGAGAGGGATGGAATGAGCGAGGGGAGTGGGATTGAGAGAGCGATCGGTTTGGGATTGAGGGAGCGAGGGGATTGTGATTGAGAGAGCGAGGGGAGTGCGATTGAGGGAGTGAGGGGAGAAGGATTGATGGAGCGAGGGGAATGGTGATTGAGGGTGCGAGAGGAGTATGGTTGAGGGAGTGAAGGGAGTGGGATTGAGGGAGTGAGGGGAGTGCGATTAATGGAGTGAGGGGAATGGGATTGAGGGAGCGAGGGGAGTGGGATTGATGGAGTGAGGGGAGTGGGATGGAAGGAGCCAGGTGAGTGGGATTGAGGGAGCGAGGGGAGTGGGATTGAGGGAGCGAGGGGAGTGGAATTGAGGGAGCGAGGGCAGTGGGATTGAGGGAGCGAAGGGAGTGGGATTGAGAGAGCGAGAGGACTGGAATTGATGGAATGAGGGGGATGGTGGTTGAGGGAGCGAGGGTAGTATGGTTGAGGGAGTGAAAGGAGTGGGATTGAGGGAGTGAGGGGAGTGGGATTGAGGGAGCGAAGGGAATGGGGATTGTGGGAGCGAGGGAGTGGGATTGAGGGAGCGAGGGGGTGGGATTGTGGGAGCGAGGGGAGTGGGTTTGAGGGGCGAGGGGTGTGGGATTGAGGGTGTAGGGGAATGGGATTAGGGTGCGAGGGGAGTGGGATAAGGGAGCGAGGGGAGTGGGATTGAGGGAGCGAGGGGAGTGGGATTGAGGGGGCGAGGGGAGTGGGATTGAGGGAGTGAGGGGAGTGTAGGGAGTGGGATTGAGGGAGTGAGGGGAATGGGATTGAGGGAGCGAGGGGAGTGAGGTTGTGGGAGCGAGGGGCGTGGGATTGAGGGAGTGAGGGAAGTGGCATTGTTGGAGTGATGGGAATGGGATTGAGGGAGTGAGGGGAGTGGAATTAAGGGAGTGAGAGGAGTGTGATTGAGGGATGAGGGGAGTGGGATTGAGGGAGTGTGGGGAGTGGTATTGAGGGAGCGAGGGGAATGGGGATTGAGGGAGCGAGGGTAGTGGGGTTGATTGAGCGAGGGGAGTGGCATCGAGGGAGGGAGGGGAGTGGGATTGATGGAGCGATGGGAATGGGATTGAGGGTGTGATGGGCGTGGGATTGAGGTAGTGAGGTGAGTGGGATTGAGGGATTTTGGGAGTGGGATTGCGGGAGCGAGGGGAGTGGGATTGAGGGAGTGAGGGGAGTGGGTTTGAGGTAGTTAGGGGAGTGGGATTGAGAGCCAGGGGAGTGGCATTGAGGGAGCGAGGGGAGTGGGATTGTGGGAGCCAGGGGAGTGGGATTGAGGGAACGAGGAGAATGGCCTTGAGGGAGCGAGGGGTGTGGGACTGAGGGAGCGAGAAGAGTTGGATTGACGTAGCGAGGGGAGTGGGAATGAGGAAGTGAGGGGAGTGGGATTGAGGGAGTGTGGGAAGTGGGGTATAGTGATAGGAGTTAGTGTGCTGTGTGCAGAGTGCAGTGTGATTTAATGTCTCGTTGTGACACAGTTTCTGGACACTGACTGATTGCGGGTGGAATAAATTGGGAAGTGTAAATTGCCTGAATTATCATTGCAAACAGATGAAGATTGGGGTGATTTCTACACTGTGATCTCCCATATCGTCTCCCTTGTCACAGATCCAGGGACAGCACCAACTCTGGAAGCCGATGATAAATCCCAGCAGGAATCCACTGACCCAGCTTCCCGAATCCCGACAGATTCTCCAAACTCAGGTATGAAAGTGCCGCTAGTATTCGGGATCCCTATTCCTCTACTCAAATCTTCCCGCTGTGAAGGTCAAGGAAACATTTGATGCCTCGGCGCAAAGGACCCCAAACACACCAAACAGTATCTCTTCCACCACCTTCCTTCAGGAAAAAGTCTGAGGTCACATATCAACCGACTCGAGAACCGCTTCTTCCCTGCTGCTGTTCGATGTTTGAATACCCCTTTCGCGACACCTTATCTGTGACTGTAAAACTGCAGAAAACACTCTCTCCTTTCCTTCTTTATGAACGGTATGCTTTATCTTTATAGCAAGTAAGATACAATACTTTCCAGAGTACAATGAATCAAATATAAAACAGTGTTGGATCAGCCGTGTCCTTATTAAACAGGATAGCAGGATGGAAGGGCTGAATGGGCGAGTCCTGTTCCTGTTGCGTCTGGTTTTAGGGGATTGATTGCTACAATCTGGTATGTTTGGAACATGAACATTTTGTAATGATGACGGTGTGATATTGTTCAGAGAGTAACAGCAGTGTGAGTCTCTGTTCCGTTATTTCCCAATATTCACTGACGCCAGGTTCTTTAACCCTTTGTGGATTCAGGGTCACCCACACCTCCCACACACGGGGACCAATCGACTAGAGAATCCAGCGGGGAGTCATCCTCTGTCCCAGCCGGATCTCCAACCTCAGGTAACTGAATTCCGGTAACATTCCGACTACAATCCTCATCCAACCCCCCGACAGTCGGAAAATCATTTCCTGGCACAGCACCGGAACACATTCCAGATAGAGACGGAGGTATTGAGTGAGAGGAGAGATGGATGGAATGAGTGAGGGGATTGGGATGGAGTGAGTGAGGAGAGTGGGATGAAGTGAGCGAGGGGAGCGGGATGTAGTGAGTGAGGGGGTGGGATTGAATGAATTGAGTGGGATGTCGTGACTGAGTGCATTGGGATGTAGTGATTCAAGGGAGTGGGATTGAGTGAGTGAGGTGAGTGGGATTGAGTGAGTGAGGTGAGTGGGATTGAGTGAGTGACGGAAGTGGGATAAAGTGAGTGCGGAGAGCGGGGTGGATATTGAGAGGTGTGGAATTTGGGGGAACGAGGGATGGGGATTGAGAGAGCAGCGGACTAGGATTGAGGGAGGGAGGAGAGTGGGTTTGAGGGAGCGAGGGGAAAGGGACTCATGGAGTGAGGGGAGTGGGATTGAGGGAGTGAGGGAGTAGGATTGTGTGAGCGAGGGGAGTGGGATTGAGGGAGAGAGGGGAGGGATTGGGGAGAGAGGGAGTGGGATTGAGGAGCAAGGGAGTGGGATTGACGGAGCGAGGGGAGTGGGGTTGAGAGAGCGAAGTGAGTGGTATTGAGGGAGTGAGGTGAGTGGGATTGATGGAGTGAGGGGAAAAGGTGATTGAGGGAGCGAGGGGAGTAGGGTTGAGGGAGTGATGGGAGTGGGATTGAGGGAGCGAGGGGAGTGGGTTTGAGGGAGCGAGTGGAGTGGGATTTAGGGAGTGACGGGAGTTCTATTGATGGAGTGAGGGGAATGGGATTGAGGGAGTGAGGGAGTGGGATTGAGGGAGTGAGGGGAGTGGGATTGAGGGGTGAGCGGAGTGGGAATGAGGGAGTGAGGGGAGTGGGATTGAGGGGGCGAGACTAATTGGATTGAGGGAGCGAGGGTAGTCGGATTGAGTTTCGAGAAGGAGTGGGATTGAGGGAGGAGTGGACGTTGATTGAGGGAGTGTGGGGAGTGGGATTGATGGAGTGAGGGGAATGGTGGTTGAGGGAGAGAGGGGAGTATTGTTGAGTGAGTGAAGGGAGTGGGATTGAGGGAGCGAGGGGAGTGGGATTGAGGGAGCGAGGGGAGTGGGATTGAGGTTGTGAGGAGAGTGGGATTGAGGGAGCGAGGCGAGTGGGATTGATGGAGCGAGGAGAGTGGGACTGTGGTTGCGAGGGGAGTGGGATTGAGGCAGCAAGGAGAGTGGGATAGAGGGAGCGAGTGGAGTGGGATTGAGGGAGTGAGGGGAGTGGGATTGACGGAGCACGGGGAGTGGGATTGAGGTTGCGAGAGTAGTGGGATTGAGAGAGCGAGATGAGTAGGATTGAGGGAGTGAGTGGAGTGGGATTGATGGAGTGACGGGAATGGTGGTTGAAGAGCGGGGGGAGTATGGTTGAGAGAGCGAAGGGTGTGGGATTGAGGGAGTGAGAGGAGTGGGATTGAGGGAGCGACGGGAATGGGGATTAAGGGAACGAGGGGAGTGGGGTTGAGGAGCAAGGGTACTGGGATTGAGGGAGCGAGGGGAGTGGGATTGATGGAGTGAGGGAAATGGGATTGAGGGAGCGAAGGGAGTGGGATTGAGGGAGCGAGGGAAGTGAGATTGAGGGAGTGAGGGGAGTGCGATTGAGGGAGTGAGGTGAATGGGAGTGAGGGTGTGAGGGGAGCGGGATTGAGGGGCGAGGAGTGTGTAATTGAGGGAGCAAGGGTAGTGGGGTTGAGGGAGTGAGGGGAGTGGAATTGAGGGAGTGAGGAGAGTGGGATTGATGGAGTGAGGGGCATGGTGGTTGAGGGAGCGAGGGGAGTATGGTTGAGAGAGTGAAGGGGGTGGGATTGAGGGAGTGAGAAGAGGGGGATTGAGGGAGCGAAGGTAATGGGGATTGAGGGAGCGAGCGGAGTGGGGTTGAGGGAGTGAGGGGAGTCGGATTGATGGAGTGAGGGGAATGGGATTGAGGGAGCGAGGGGAGTGGGATTGAGGGAGCCAGGGAAGTGGGATTGAGGGAGTGAGGGGAGTGGGATTGAGGGAGTGTTGGGAGTGCGATTGATGGAGTAAGGGGAATGGTCGTTGAACATAGAACATAGAACATAAAACATTACAGCGCAGTACAGGCCCTACGGCCCTCGATGTTGCGCCGGCAGTGGACCCTCTAACCTAAACTATTCCAATATCATCCATATGCCTATCAACCGAACATTTGAATGCCCCCAAAGTAGCCGAGTCCACAACTGCTGCAGGCAGGGCATTCCACGCTCTCACCACCCTCTGTGTAAAGAACCTGCCTCTGACATCCGTCCTATAACTACCACCTCTTAATTTAAAGTTATGTCCCCTCGTGTTGGTCATCGCCATCCGAGGAAAAAGGCTCTCACTATCCACCCTATCCAATCCCTTGATCATCTTATACGCCTCAATTAGGTCACCGCGTAACCTTCTTCTCTCTAATGAAAATAACCTCAGGTCCCTCAGCCTTTCCTCATAAGGCCTTCCCACCATACCAGGCAACATCCTGGTAAACCTCCTCTGCACCCTTTCCAATGCTTTCACATCTTTCTTATAATGCGGCGACCAGAACTGTATGCAATACTCCAAGTGCGGCCGCACCAGAGTTTTGTACAGTTGTAACATAACCTCACGGCTCCTAAATTCAATCCCTCTACCAATAAAAGCTAACACACCGTACGCCTTCTTAACAACTTTATCAACCTGGGTGCCAACTTTCAAAGAGCTATGTACTTGTACCCCAAGATCCCTCTGCTCGACAACACTATTAAGGGTCCTTCCATTAGCCCTATATTTCATATGCCTGTTATTCCTACCAAAGTGAATCACCTCACACTTATCCGTATTGAATTCCATTTGCCACCTCATGGCCCAGCTCTGCAACCTATCTATGTCCCTCTGCAAACTGTAACATCCATCCTCGCTATCTACAACTCCCCCCACTTTGGTATCATCAGCAAATTTACTAATCCAACCCTCTACACCCTCATCTAGGTCATTTATAAAAATGACAAACAGCAGTGGCCCTAAAACAGATCCTTGAGGTACACCACTTGTAACTGCACTCCAGGTTGAATATTTCCCATCAACCACCACCCTCTGTCTTCTATCAGATAGCCAATTCCTAATCCAAACTGCTAAATCACCTTCAATCCCATGCATCTGCACTTTCTTCAGTAGCCTGCCATGGGGAACCTTATCAAACGCTTTGCTAAAATCCATAAACACTACATCAACTGCCTTATCCTTATCTACCTCTTTGGTCACCTCCTCAAAAAACTCAATAAGGTTTGTGAGGCACGACTTACCCTTCACAAAACCATGCTGACTATCCCTAATCAATTTATTCCTCTCTAGATGCTTATAAATCCTATCCCTTATAATTCTTCCCAAGACCTTGTCCACAACAGAAGTCAGGCTCACCGGTCTATAATTTCCAGGATAGTCCCTACTCCTCTTTTTGAACAAAGGGACAACTTTTGCCATCCTCCAGTCTTCCGGTACTATGCCTGTAGCTAACGACAACATGAAGATCAAAGCCAAAGGCTCTGCAATCTCCTCTCTGGCCTCCCAGAGAATCCTAGGGTAAATCCCATCTGGCCCCGGGGACTTATCAATTTTCATACCCTCAAGATTCGCTAATACCTCCTCCTTATGAACCTCAATTCTGCCCAGTCTACAACCTGGTATCGCAGTATTCTCCCCGACAACACTGTTTTTCTCCTGCGTGAATACTGATGAAAAATACTCATTCAGTGTCTCTCCTATCTCCTCAGGCTCCACGCACAACTTCCCACTGCTATCTCTGACTGGCCCTAATCTTGCCCTAAACAATCTTTTATTATTTATATACCTATAAAAAGCTTTAGGATTCTCCTTAATCCTATCTGCCAAAGTCTTCTCGTGTCCTCTTCTAGCTCTTCTCAACTCCCTCTTTAGCTCCTTCCTGGCTGATTTATAGCTCTCTATTGCTCTAACTGAGCCTTCACGCCTCATCATTATATAAGCCTCCTTCTTCCTCTTCACCAGAGATTCAACTTCCCTAGTACACCATGGTTCCCTCACTCTTCCACTTCCTCCCTGCCTGGCAGGTACATATTCATGTAGGACATGCAGAAGCTGTTCCTTAAATATGCTCCACATTTCAGATGTTCCCAGCCCCTGCAATTTTCTGCTCCACCCTATGCATCCTAAATCTGTCCTAATAGCCTCATAATTACCTTTCCCCCAGGTATAACTACTGTTATTCGGTACGTGCCCATCCCTTTCCATCACTAAGGTAAACGTAACTGATCTGTGGTCACTATCACCAAAGTGCTCACCCACCTCCAAGTCTAACACCTGGTCTGGTTCATTACCCAGTACCAAATTCAATACAGCCTCGCCTCTTGTTGGCCTATCTACATACTGAGTTATGAAACCTTCCTGCACACATTGAACAAAAACTGACCCCTCTAACGTACTTGAACTATAGCTTTTCCAATCGAGATTAGAAAAGTTAAAGTCCCCCATTACAACTACCCTGCTACTTTCGCACCTATCCAGGATCAACTTTGCAATCCCTTCCTCTGCTTCTCTGGAACTTTTTGGAGGCCTATAAAAAACTCCCAACAGTGTGACCTCTCCTTTCTTGTTTCTAATCTCAGCCCACACTACCCCAGCAGACAAGTCCACATCAAACGTTTTTTCTGCCACCATAATGCTGTCCTTAACTAACAATGAAACTCCTCCCCCTCTTTTACCACCACCTCTGCTCTGACTGAAACATCTGAACCGCGGAACCTGCAACAACCATTCCTGCCCCTGCTCTATCCACGTCTCTGAAATGGCCACAACATCGAAGTCCCAAGCACCAATCCAGGCTGCAAGTTCATCCACCTTATTGCGTATGCTCCTCGCATTAAAGTATACACATTTCAAACCACCCTCCCGTTTGCCACTATACTGCTGCGACCTAGAAACCTTATCTGTGACCTCCCTATTCACATCCTCCTGTATACTGGCACAACAATTCAGGTTCCATTTGGGGGAGAGAGGGGAGTATCGTTGAGAGAGTGAATGGAGTGCGATTGAGGGAGTGAGGGGAATGCGATTGAGGGAGAGGTGGGAATGGGGATTGAGGGACTGACGGGAGTGCGATTGATGGAGTGAGGGGAATGGGATTGAGGGAGTGAGGGGTGTGGGATTGAGGGAGTGAGGGGAGTGGGATTGAGGGGTGTGCAGAGTGGGATTGAGGGAGTGACGTGATTGGAATTGAGGGAGCGAGGGGATTTGGATTGAGGGAGCGAGGGGATTAGGATTGAGGTAGCAATGGGAGTGGGATAGAGGGAGCGAGGGGAGTGGGATTGATGGATCGAGGGGAATGGGATTGAGGTTGTGAGGGGAGTGGGATTGAGGGAGCGGGGGGAGTGGGATTGAGGGAGTGAGGGGAGTGGGATTGATGGAGTGAGGGGAATGGTGGTTGAGGGAGCGAGGGAAGTATGGTTGAGAGAGTGAAGGGGTGGGATTGAGGGAGTGGGATTGAGGGAGCGAGGGGAATGGGGATTGAGGGAGTGAGGGGAGTGGGATTGAGGGAGTGAGGGGAGTGGGATGGATGAGTGAGGGGAGTGGATTGAGGGGTGAGAGGAGTGGGATTGAGAGAGCGAGGGGAGTGGGATTGAGGGAGCGAGGGGAGTGGGATTGAGGGAGTGTGGGGAGTGCGATTAATGGAGTGATGGGAATGGGATTGAGGGTGGCAGTGGAGTGGGATTGAGGGAGTGAGGGTAGTGGGTTTGAGGGACGAAGGGGTGGGATTGAGGGAGCGAAGGGAGTGGGATTAAGGGAGCGAGGGTTGTGGGATTGTGGGAGCGAGGGTTGTGGGATTGAGGGAGCGAGGGGAGTGGGATTGAGGGAGCGAGGGGACTGGGATTGAGGGAGCGAGGGGAGTGGGATTGAGGGAGTGAGGGGACTGGGATTGAGGGTGCGAGGGGAGTGGGATTGAGGGAGGGGAAAGGGAGTGAGGGGAGTGGGATCGAGGGAGCAAGGGGAGTGGGATTGAGGGAGCGAGGGGAGTGGGATTGAAGTTCCAAGAGGAGTGGGATTGAGAGAGCGAGAGGAGTGGGATTGAGGGAGTGAGGGGAGTGGGATTGATGGCGTGAGGGGAATGGTGGTTGAGGGAGTGAGGGAAGTATGGTTAAGAGTGTGAAGGGGTGGGATTGAGGGAGTGGGATTGAGGGAGCAAGGGGAATGGGGATTGAGGGAGCGAGGAGAGTGGGGTTGAGGGAGTGAGGGGAGTGGGATGGATGGAGTGAGGGGAGTGGGATTGAGAGAGCGAGGGGAGTCGGATTGAGGGAGTGTGGGGAGTGCGATTAATGGAGTGATGGGAATGGGATTGAGGGTGTCAGTGGAGTGAGATTGAGGGAGTGAGGGTAGTGGGTTTGAGGGACGAAGGGGTGGGATTGAGGGAGCGAAGGGAGTGGGATTAAGGGAGCGAGGGTAGTGGGATTGTGGGAGCGAGGGTTGTGGGATTGAGGGAGCGAAGGGCGTGGGATTGAGGGAGTGAGCGGAGTGGGATTGAGCGAGCAAGGCGATTGGGATTGAGGGAGCAAGGGGAGAGGGATTGAGGGAGCAAGGGGAGTGGGATTGAGACAGCGAGAGGAGTGGGATTGAGGGAGTGGGGGGAGTGGGATTGATGGAGTGAGGGGAATGATCGTTGAGGGAGCGAGGGAAGTATGGTTGAGAGAGTGAATGGAGTGGTATTGAGAGAGTGAGAGGAGTGGGATTGAGGGCGCAAGGGGAATGCGGATTGAGGGAGCAAGGGGAGTGGGTTGAGGGAGCGAGGGGAGTGGGATAAAGGGAGTGAGGGGAGTGGGATTGATGGAGTGAGGGGAGTGGGATGGAGTTAGCGAGGGGAGTGGGATTGAGGGAGTGAGGGGAGTTGTATTGATGGAGTGAGGGAGGAGGGGATTGAGGGAGGAGGGGAGTTCGATTGAGGGAGCCAGGGGAGTGGGATGGAGGGAGCGAAGGGAGTGCAGTTGAGCGAGTGAGGGGAGTGGGATTGAAGGGTGAGGGGAGTGGGATTGAGGGAGCGAAGAGAGTTGGATTGAGGGAGCGAGGGGAGTGGGATTGAGGGAGCGAGGAGAGTGGGATTGAGGGAGCGAGGGGACTGGGATTGAGGGAGCGAGGGGAGTGGGATTGAGGGAGTGAGGGGACTGGGATTGAGGGTGCGAGGGGAGTGGGATTGAGGGAGCGAGGGGACTGGGATTGAGGGAGTGAGGGGAGTGGGGTGTAGTGACATGAGTTAGTATGCTGTGTGCAGAGTGCAGTGTGATTTAATGTCTCGTTGTGACACAGTTTCTGGGCACTGTCTGGTTGCGGGTGGAATAAATTGGGAAGTCTAAACTGGCCTGAATTTCCATTACAAATAGATGAAGATTGGGATGATTTCTATTCTGTGATCTCCCATATTTCCTCCCTTGTCACAGTTATAGGAACAGCACCAACTCCGGGAGCTGATGATAAATCCCAGCCGGAATCCACTGACCCAGCTTCTCGAATCCCGACAGAATCTTCAACATCAGGTATGAAAGTGCTGCTAGTTTATCCGGATCCCTCGTCCTCTACTCAAATCCTTCCACTGTGAAGGCCAAGAAAACATGTGGTGCCTCGGGGCAAAGGACCCCACACACACCAGACAGTGTGTCTTCCACAACCCTCCTTCGAGAAAAAAGTCTGAGGTCGCGTATCAACCGACTCAAGAACCGCTTCTTCCCTGCTGCTGTTAGACGTTTGAATACCCCGTTCTCTACATCTTATCTGTGACTGTAAAACTGCATTCCATACTCTTTCCTTTCTTCTTTATGAACTGTATGCTTTACTTGTATAGCAAGCTAGATACAATACGTTTCACAGTACAATGAATCAAATATAAAACAGTGTTGGATCAGCCGTGTCCTTATTTCACGGTATAGCAGGATGGAAGGGCTGAATGGGCGAGTCCTGTTCCTGTTGCGGCTGGTTTTAGGGGATTGATTGCTATAATCTGGTGTGTTTGGAACATGATCATTTTGTAAAGATGACTGTGTGATATTGTTCAGAGAGTAACAGCAGAGTGATGCTCTGATCCGTTATTCCCCAATATTCACTGACGCCCGGTTCTTTAACCCTTTGTGGATTCAGGGACACCCACACCTCCCATACACGGGGACCAATCGACTAGAGAATCCAGCGAGCAGTCATCCTCTGTCCCTGTCGGATCTCCAACCTCAGGTCACTTAATTCCGGGAACATTCCACTGGAATCCTCATCCAACCCCCCACTGACAGTCGGAAAATAATTTCCTGGGACACACCGGAACACTGATTGAGACGGAGGGAGGGAGTGAGGGGAGAGAGGGATGGGATGAATGAGGGGAATGGGATTGAGTGAGTGAGGACAGCACGAGTTAGTGAGTGAGGGGAGTGGGATGGAGTGAGTGAGGGGAGTGGGATGGAGTGAGTGAGAGGGAGTGGGGTATATTGAGTGAGGGGAGTGGGGTGTAGTGAGTGAGGGCAATGGGGTGTAGTGATTGAGGGGAGTGGGGTGCAGTGAGTGAGGTGAGTGGGGCGTAGTGAGTGAGAGGAGTGGGGTGTAGTGAGTGAGGGGAATGGAGTGTCGTGAGGGAGGGCAGTGGGTTATTCTGAGTGCGGGGCAGAGTGGTGTATTGAGTGAGCGGAGTGGGGTGTAGTGAGTGAGGGCAGTGGGGTGTAGTGAGTGAGGGGAGTGGGGTCAGTGATTGAGGGGATTGGGGTGTAGTGAGTGGGGGAGTGGGGTGTAGTGAGTGAGGGGAGTGGGGTGCCGTGATTGAGGGATTGGGGTGCAGTGATTGAGGGGATTGGGGTGCAGTGCGTGAGGGCAGTGGGTATAGTGAGTGAGGGAGTGGGGTGTAGTGAGTGAGGGCAGTGGTATAGTGAGTGAGGGGAGTGGGTGTAGTGAGTGAGGGGAGTGGGGTGTAGTGAGTGAGGGGAGTGGGGTGTAGTGAGTGAGGGGAGTGGGGTGTAGTGAGTGAGGGGAGTGGGGTGTAGTGAGTGAGGGGAGTGGGGTGTAGTGAGTGAGGGGAGTGGGGTGTAGTGAGTGAGGGGAGTGGGTGTAGTGAGTGAGGGGAGTGGGGTGTAGTGAGTGAGGGGCAGTGGGGTGCAGTGTGTGACGGTCAGTGGGGTGTAGTGAGTGTGGGTCAGTGAGGTGTAGTGAGTGAGGGGCAGTGGGGTGTAGTGAGTGTGGGTCAGTGAGGTGTAGTGAGTGTGGGTCAGTGAGGTGTAGTGAGTGAGGGGCAGTAGGATGTGACAGTAGTGAATATTCTCCGAGTGGGGTTCGTACTGTGGGGAGTGACGGTGATGTTCTGGGTTAATGTGGGAGACACAGAGAGTGATGGAGAATGGAGATGATATTAAACGGACGGGACGGGAGGTAAATTCTCTGCGAGGGATATTTCTCGATCGATGCTGCTTCCTCCACTAAACCCTGGCTGTGTTGAACTTGCTGACGGTGTGTGTGTGTTGTGTTTAGATTCTGGGTCCCAGACCATTAATGTGGAGATCTCTTCAATGACGGAACTGGATGATGACACAGCAAAGAAAGTGGCAGTGAAGAAGGTGAGAGTTTGTATTGCACTGAGCTCAACACCAGAGAGAGAGAGAGAGAGAGAGAGAGAGAGAGAGGACCCCCCCACCCTCTCTCTGTCAGCACTCACTCACTGCTGATTCCAGCTCACAATCATTAACCATTCCCATTGCGTCCCCTCTGCCCATTCTCACACGCGATGCACATTCTTAACAAAAGGGGCTGAATGGCTCCACAGTTTCAATAACAGTGTCCAGATGGACTGAATGGCCTACTGATCTCTCTCTCTCTGTCTCTCTCTCTGTCTGTCTGTCTGTCTGTCTGTCTCTCTCTCTGTCTACAGAAAATGCAGATGCAGATGTGTGGAATAGAGGGTGATTTAGCTAATTGGATTAGGAATTGGCTGGCAGATAGAAGACAGAGGGTGGTGGTTGATGGGAGATATTCATCGTGGAGTTCGGTGACGAGTGGTGTGCCTCAGGGGTCTGTTTTGGGGCCCCTGCTGTTTGTAATTTTTATAAATGATCTGGATGAGGGTATTGAGGGATGGATCAGTAAATTTGCAGATGATACTAAAGTTGGTGGTGTGGTAGATAGTGAAGAGGGGTGTTTTAGTTTACAGAGTGACTTGGACAAGTTGCAGAGCTGGGCCGAGAGGTGGCAAATGGAGTTTAATGTGGAAAAGTGTGAGGTAATGCACTTTGGCAGGAACAATAAATGTGTAGAGTATAGGGCTAATGGTAGGGCTCTTAATAGTGTTGAGGAACAGAAGGATCTTGGTGTATGTGTCAATAGATCCCTGAAAGTAGGCAGTCAAGTGGATAAAGTTGTTAAGAAGGCATATGGAGTCTTAGCTTTTATTGGTAGGGGGATTGAATTTAGGAGCCGCAGCATCATGTTGCAACTGTACAAAACTCTAGTGCGGCCGCACTTGGAGTATTGTGTGCAGTTCTGGTCGCCACATTATAAGAAAGATGTGGAGGCATTGGAGAGGGTACAGAGGAGGTTTACTAGGATGTTGCCTGGTATGGAGGGCAGGTCCTATGAAGAGAGGTTGAAGGATTTGAGGTTGTTTTCGTTAGAAAGGAGGCGGCTAAGAGGGGATCTTATTGAAGCATATAAGATGATTAGAGGTTTAGATAGGGTGGACAGTGATAGCCTTTTTCCTAGGATGGAGAAAGCTAGCACGAGGGGACACAGCTTTAAATTAAGGGGTATGAGTTATAGGACGGATATCAGAGGTAGGTTCTTTACTCAAAGAGTGATTAGGGAGTGGAATGCCCTGCCTGCAGCTGTTGTAGATGCGCCAAGTTTGGTGGCGTTTAAGAGGTTAATTGATAAGTATATGGAAGAGAAGGGAATGGTTTAGTTTGGAGGGGCATTGCTTTTTATTTTGGTCGGCACAACATCGAAGGCCGAAGGGCCTGTTCTGTGCTGTATTGTTCTATGTTCTATGTTCTATGTTCTATGTCTCTCTCTCCCTGTCTCTGTCTGTCTGTCTGTCTGTCTCTCTCTGTCTGGCTCTCTCTCCCTATCTCTCTCTCTGTCTCTGTCTCTCTCTCTGTCTCTCTCTCTCACTCTCTCTGTCTCTGCCTCTCTCTCTCTCTGTCTCTCTGTCTCTCTCTGTCTCTCTCTCTCTCTCTGTGTCTCTCTTTCTCTCTCTCTGTCTCTCTGTTCCTCTCTCTCTCTCTCTGTCTCTCTCTCTCTGTCTTTATCTCTCTATCCCTCTCTGTCTCTCTCTCTCTCTCTCTGTCTCTCTGTCTCTCCCTCTGTCTCTCTTTCTCTGTCTCTCTCTCTCCCTCTGTCTCTCTTTCTCTCTCTCTTTGCCTCTCTTTCTCTGTCTCTCTCTGTCTTTCTCTGTCTCTCTCTCTCTTTCTCTCTCTCTCTCTGTCTCTCTCTGTCTGTCTCTCTCTCTGTCTGTCTCTCTCTGTCTCTCTCTCTCTCTCCCTCTCTCGGTCTTTCTCTCTCTGTCTCTCTCCCTCTCTCTCTCGCTCTCTCTCTCTCCCTCTCTTTCTGCCTCTCTCTTTCTCCGTCTCTCTCTCTCTCTCTCTCTGTTAGTCTCTCTCTGTCTGTCTGTCTGTCTCTCTCTGCCTCTCTCTCTCTCTCTATCAGTCTCTGTCTGTCTGTCTCTCTCTGCCTCTCTCTCTCTGTCTCTCTATCAGTCTCTCTCTCTTTCTTTCTCTCTCTCTCTCTCTCTCTCTCTCTCTCCGCTCTCACACTAATCCTTTCTCCTCTGTCCTTTCCAGGTGCAGCAGATGTTCCAGGATCAGTGTCCAAATCGGCCAATCGATTGGGATCAGGTGGAAGTTCAGTGCTGGGATGTGGACGAGCCGGATCCCTGATGGAGATCACCAAGTGAGCGAGCAACCGGATCCCGTGATCCGGTCTGGGTGCGATTCCCAGACTCGCTCCATTTCCGTTCGCCCTTAATCTCAGCTCGTTTCCCGCAAGCACAGAGTTCATTTCCAATGAGAATTGTGTAAGAGTTAAAGCCATATTTAGTGTGTGTTAGGCTGCAGGGTGTGGGAGCTTCAAACATTTGTTTCTGATCGCTTTCAGTAGGGAATTAAAGTCTGTTTTGTAAAGAATGCCGGCTGCTCAGTTGGAACCAGACTGATCCTCTAGTTGTGTCCCGTTCCGGGGTGTTAGGGATCTGCCCCTGACTGAGGGAATTGGATAAAAGATCTCCCATTGCGTCCGGCCCTTTGAGATTCAGGGAGTTGTCAGCACTGATATCAGGGACAAGGGCTGGCACAGTGGGTTATCACAGCAGCCTCACAGCGCCTGGGTTCGATTCCCAACCTCGGGTCATGTCTGTGCAGAGTCTGCACATCCCCCCCGTATCTACGTGGGTTTCCTCCCACAGTCTGAAAGACGTGCTGGTTAGGATGCATTGGCCGTGCGAAATTCTCCCTCAGTGTAACCCAAACAGGCACCGGAGTGTGGCGACTCAGGGACTTTCGCAGTAACTTCATTGAGGTGTTAATGTAAGCCTGCTCGTGACACAATTAAGGAAACTTTAGGCTTGAAGGACCCCAGACAGTCCCTGTGGAAGATGAAACATCTCCAATATCCTCCCTTGAATGGAGGTTCATGTAGAACGGAGAAATGATTCAACACTGACGTTGAAAGGGTCAGAGAGAGAGAATGAACGAGAGAAAGATAGTGGGAGAGATAGACAGAGAAGAGAGAGAGAGAGAGAGATGGTGAGATAGACAGTCGGAGAGAGAGGGAGTAAGAGGGGCAGAGAGAGATAATGAAAGAGAGAGAGAGATTGAGGAAGAGCTGGAGAAGAGAGACGTAAGATAGACATACAGAGAGAGAGAGGGACAGAGAGACAGAATGAAAGAGAAGGAGAGATAGAAAGAGAGCGAGAGAGATGGTGAGATAGAGAGCAAGAGGCAGAGAGAGAGAGAGATACAGGGAGAGGAGAGGGGCAGGGAGAGAGTCATCGAGATTTACAGCAGGGAAACAGATCCTTCAGCCCAACTTGACAATGCCGCCTTTTTTTAAAAACAGCTAAGCTAGTCCCAGTTGCCCGTGTTTGGCCCATATCTTTCAATACCTATCTTACCCATGCAACTGTCTAAATGCTTCTTAAAAGACAAAATTGTATCCACCTCTACTAAAGACAGAGAGAGAAAGAGAGAGTCAGAGAGAAAGAGAGATAGAGACAGACAGAGAGAGGCAGAGAGAGAGAACATCAGAGAGAAAGAGTGTCAGTGGCAGAGAGAGGCAGAGAGAGAAAGTCAGAAAGAGAGACAGAGAGAGGCAGTGAGAGAGGGGCAGAGAGAGAGAAAGTCAGAAAGAATCAGACAGACAGAGAGGGGCAGTAGAGACAAGCAGAGAGAGAAAGACAGTCAGTGACAGAGAGAGAAAAAGTCAGAGAGAAAGAGAGTCAGATAGACAGAGAGAGACAGAGAAAAACTCAGAGAGAAAGAGAGAGAAAGAGAGGGCAGAGAGAGAAAGAGAGAGGCAGTAAAAGAGAAAGGGAGAGACTGAGAGAGGGGAGCAGAGAGAGAGATTGAGAGAGGAGAACGACAAATGAAACAAATCCTCGGATGAGTTTTGAATATTAGTGATGTCTGAGCGGAGGACAAATGATTTAGAGAATGACCGTTCATCTGATTCCGGGTGTCAGGTTGCTGCTTTATAAAATTCTGCTCAGGCCGCACTTATAGAGTCTCACGTTTGATTCTGGTCACCACATGACAGGGAGGGATGTGCCGGCTTTGGACAGGGTGCAGAAGAGGTTTCCCAGGAATGTTGCCTGGATTAGAGGGTGGGAGCGATAAGGAGAAGATCGGGCTGTTATCTCTGGGGCAGGAAAGACCTGATCGAGGGGTATAAGATTATGAGGGACATGGACAGAGTAGATAGAACATAGAACATAGAACAATACAGCACAGAACAGGCCCTTCGGCCTTCGATGTTGTGCCGACCAAAATAAAAAGCAATGCCCCTCCTAACTAAACCATTCCCTTCTCATCCATATACTTATCAACTAACCTCTTAAACGCCACCAAACTTGGCGCATCTACAACAGCTGCAGGCAGGGCATTCCACTCCCTAATCACTCTTTGAGTAAAGAACCTACCTCTGATATCCGTCCTATAACTCATACCCCTTAATTTAAAGTTGTGATAGGGAGCAGCTTTTCCCCTGAGCTGAAGGGTCAATCACAAGGGGACATAGAGTCAAGGTGAGGGGGTGGGAGGTTTAGGGCGAGATGTGAGGAAAAGCTTTTTCATCCAGAGGGTGGAGAGGATCTGGAACGCGCTGCCTGGGAGGGTGGCGGAGGCAGGATGCCTCACATCCTTTAAAAAGTCTCCGGATGAATACTTGGCACATCAGAACTTCCAGGGGCATGGGACAAGTGCTGTCAGCTGGGATTAGATGGGAGGGTTAGGTGTGTTGGTGCAGACTGAATGGGCCGAATGGCCTCTTCAGCACTGTGCAGTTTTATGATGGGGCTAGTTACGATTCTCACTGGGCCTTGCACCATACTCCCCTCTCGCCACTCCCGTAAACCAAACTGTACAACACCACAGATTGATGTTCCGTGTTGGCGCAGCCTTACATGTAACATCAGCCATATCCAGTTAACAGGAGATGGAGAGTTGGTGTGAAGAGGTCTAATCACGCTGCTTTTAAATAGGTGGGATGGTAAAGTATAAGGAGGATATAAATGGATCAAGAATATTAAAAGGTGATGGAATCCGGTTAAGGCAATGGGCACAGATCTGGCAAACGAAGTGTAATGTAGGAAAATGTTTTTTATTTAAGTACTGGTGCCACCAGGTCTTAATCCGCCATTCTGTATTGTTACTGCAGCAGGATAAATGCTCCTGTCGTTAGAATGTTTTAATCTGAAGTCATGCTGCTGTGTGGTGTTCAGTCTTTTCCCCTGGGCTTGTGCAAAGGAGGACTTGTTTGGAGATAATTGGCAGTGATATCTTGCAATTGGGTGGAGCTAGGCTTACACAGAGAAATCAAGCTCTGTTACTTTTATGGCAGTTGTAGTAAAAAGGGGTGGGATTTTCTGGTCGTGCTTGCCCCAAAACTGGAAGATCCTATCCGAGGTCAACGGACCTTTCCATGGTCCACCTCTCAGAACGGCAAAATTTGTCCTTAGATGTTGGGAGGCTGAGATTAGCCAGAGACTAGGTTTATTACTCTGAAGTTCTGCTGCTTCAGAATATATCTTTCTATGGAAACTCTTGTCTGGATCTCTGACCGGAGGTATTAAAGGTCTGGAAATCCAACATCCACGTGAGCATATTGGCTTTTGTTGCTAACTGGTTCTGAAGAAGCAGTTTATGTCTGTGAGGAAATTTGATAAATTGGAATAACAGAGATAGCTTGCTGATAAGAATTGTGCTTTGTCATGTTTAAGTGCTTTAACTGGCGAAAATGAGGCTAATTCTTTTTCTTATGTTCCAATTGTGATCTTAAATAAAATTTGTTTGATCAAAGCTCCCTAGCGGGTCTCTTGAATCAAATTTGGAGTGAAACACCTTGCGATCACCCAAATGCCCGAATCAAAAGGAAAAGTTGGGCTCCAGGCTAACTTCAGAATGTGCCCTGGAGCTCCTGATCTGCTCACTGACAGGCGTCTTTTATTGCTTGCAATCTTGCTATCAGTTCCAGACTCCTGCCATCCTCTGCTTGAACAAGTTTTTCTTCATATGCTCCTTAAATAAATTTAAAGTTTTAATTTGTTGAACTAGATGGTTTTTTTCTGACAATGTTTCATTGTTGTCTGTAGATTTTTAATTCCAGATTTTTTTTTATTGAATTCAAATTCCACTACCTGTCGCGGTGAGATTTGAACCCAGGTCTCCAGCTGAGTTTGTGCATTAATAGCCCAGAGCTAAGACCACTAAGCCATCACCTTTCCCATTAATTGACCCAGTTTTGAATGACTTTCCAAGCACCAGTTTACAAAAAGAAACACTGTCTTCATGATTTCACAGCACTATCTTTTATCCTAGCGACTGTCCAATCTAACCATTGGAATGTGCATGATCCAACCATGCACGTAGTCAGCAAGTGACTCATCCTGACCATCATTCCATTAGAAAACACTGGGAACCTCCTCAGGGCTCTCTTCAGTTGACCAATAACTTAGTCATTGCTGTGAAAGGATATTTCACTGCCTTCTTGAGCTGCTTTCTGAACTTGGACTGAGTCGCCCCATAAATAAACACGTTTGTGTCTCAGTTCAAATTCTGCAACATGTAGCCCACTTGCTGCAAGGTGTATTCTGAATAGGAAATAGACCCTTTGCTTTTACGTATAAGAAAATGATCACAAACGCTGACCACAGGAGGATAAAGCTGTCGGGTATGCTGAAGAGTAAAATCATAGATTTCCTTATGCTCTCCATCTCTGGGTGGCTGCGGTTCCCTCCCTTACTCTGAAGCCTCAGTCCCTCTCAGATGCCACCAAAACGTTCGTGACTATCAAAACATTGATCACAGAATTAAACCGAAAGGCAGTAATGGGGTCAGAACTCTGTGAAACCAATTAAATGCCACCTATCCTGGATCAGTGAAGGAGCTGGGCCTGATAGTACAGCACCAGGATACCTTTCAGATCGTCACAATAGGTTGAAATGAGAAGTTGTGGGGGATGTTGTTGGAACACAGCAGAATGCCGATATGAGAACCACCACTGTGGTTTCTCCAGTGCAATATTTCACCCTCAGTTCAACAACAGATGGCCACAAATCGGTCGAAGGAGAAGGTGACAGGGAACCAGAAGGAAGAGTCTGTGGCTGTGCTAACCAGGATGGAGCGGGCACTGCATACGGTGGGGTGATGTCCAAGAAGGTGAGCGGGAAATAATAATAAACAGTCTGGTTCAGTGTGACCTGAGTGACAGTGACCAGCAGATCCGCTGTCGCCACTGTAACCAGGTAGACAGAGGTGCAGGTGGAGAGGCCACACTTTCCCCGGGACAGGATCACGATTCCCAGCAAGTTAACTGCGAGGGAGAGAAGGGAGGAGACAGAAGACCATAAGACATGGGAGCAGAACTAAGCCACTTGGCCCATCGAGTCCCATTGCCCCTCTATCACGGCTGATACTTTTCTCAGCCCCATTCTCCTGCCTTTTCCCCTGATGCCCTTATGAATCAGGAATCTGTATATCCCTGTCTTAAAGATACTCAATGACCCGGCCTCTTCTGTGACAAAGAGTTC
This sequence comes from Sphyrna mokarran, assembly GCA_024679065.1. Lineage (NCBI taxonomy): Eukaryota > Metazoa > Chordata > Chondrichthyes > Carcharhiniformes > Carcharhinidae > Sphyrna > Sphyrna mokarran. The sequence continues at coordinate 1,967,216 of JAGIQG010000031.1, forward strand.
CACACATTCCCCACCCTCTGGATGAAGAAATTCCCCCTCATCTGTTGTTTTAAAGGATTCTCCCTTCACCCCTGAGGTTGTGTCCCTTTGGTTTTAGTTTTCCCTCCTGGTGGAAACATCCTCTCCACGTCCACTCTATCCAAGGTCTCACGGTATCCTGTAAGTTTCAATAAGATCCCTCCTCCCCCGCCCCCATCCTTCTTAACTCCAACGAGTGCAGACCCAGAGTCCTCAACCGTTCCTCACACGACAAGCTCTTCATTCCAGGGAATCCTTCTGGCGAACCTCCTCTGGACCATTTCCAAGGCCCAGCACATCCTTCCTTATGCATTGTGCATTTGTTTAAAGCAGAGGCGGATCCCTCTCCTCCCCACAACCACCATCCCTCTGAGAACTAACACTGAACCCCTCAAAAAATATAAAGTGGAGATGGACCCCTCTCCCCCACCACCACCATCCCTCTGTAAACTAACACTGAACCCCTCCATTAGGAATAGGTCACTGTATAATCTGTTAACGTGAGCATGAATTGGGACAATCTGAACCTCAGCAACTTGGTTAAATAAAAATAACCCCCTGACTTTGTATAAAATCAGTAGAGAACAATATACCTCACTAACACACAGCAAGCTGACTAAATTTGAGCAAACCCAATAAAACAGCATTCCGATGGAATGATGCTGAGATAAACACAATTCCTACTCATTCACCAAAACATCAAATTTTCACTCACTCTCTAAATTACAACCAGGTTTTGTGTCTTCCAGAATACTCTGTGCCTTCACCATTGATTCTTCTTCTTTGGGAGTTTTGCTATTGGGATTGAGTTCAGAGTGGTGAGCTGTGGCAGATGACAGGTGTCCTCCCCTCTTTGTCCCACTGCCCCCTTTCCTTTTATACCTGTGATGATGTATCGATATCTTTCTCAGAAGGCTAAGGAAATTTGGCACGTCTGCTCCAACTCTCACCGACTTGTACAGATGCACCGTAGAAAGCATCCTTTCTGGCTGTGTCACAGCTCGGTGTGGGCTCCTGCTCTGCCCAAGACTGTAAGGAACTATGAAGAGTCAGGAACGTAGCCCAGTCCCATTATGCAAACCAGCCTCCCATCCACTGACTCTGTCTACACTTACTGTTGCCTCACAGGAAAAGCAGCCAGCATAATCAAGGTTCCCACGAACCCCAGACATTCTGTCTTCCATCAGGAAAAAGATACAAAACTCTGAGATCACGTACCGACCGGCCCAAGAACAGCTTCCTCCCTGCTTCCATCAGACTCTTGAATGCACCTACCTCACACTAAATTGATCCTTCTCTACACCCTAGTTGTGACCGTAACACTACACTGTGCACTCTTTCATTTCCTTCTCTATGAATGGTATGTTTTTTTCTGTGTAGCACGCGAGAAACAATAGTTTTTGCTGTATCCCAATATATCAAATCAGATATTAAGTTTATTTTTCTGATCACCCTTGCTGTGACTGTAACACTGCACACTGTACCCTCTCCTGTCCATCTCTCCCTCTATTTCCTTCGCCCCCTGTGTCCTCTATGAATGGTATGCTTTATATAATGCACAAGAAACAATACTTTTCACTACACAGTAATACATGACAATAATAAATTAAATCAAATATTAAGCTGATCTTTCTCTACATCCTAGCCATCACTGTAACACCACATTCTGCACTTTTTCCTTATTTATGAACAGTGTGATTTGTTTGTATACTGTGCGAGAAACAATATTTTTCTTGTATATTAATACGTGACAATAATAAATCAAATCAAATCCACAATAGGATTGGTGTTCTGTTGCCAACACCACCCGATTTTAATTTAATAGGTTCTTGGTATCAGTGCCTGAATCAAATTGATTTCCTGAATTCAAAAATATTCAAATACCTGAAAACCTGTTAAGTTGGTAACCCTGCTACTTGGCCTTTCGATACAAATGTTTCATTTTGGGTACTCTATATGTATAATCTCACATGGCCCTATCCCTCTAACCCTTATGTAATCCCCCTGACATTCGGGAAATCACACCCAAGTATTTACTCCACTAATCTGTAACCCCAAGTATTTATCCCACTAATTCTCCTAATCTATACATCTTTGGACCTGGCCAATCCATGTAACTGGCACATCACTAGATATTAAGGGGCAATTTATCAATTTATCTCTCTGTCTTGCTGCTTGGACAATGGAACAATGGACATGTTCCCAAAGGTCCCTCTCATCTCCACAGTGTCAAAAGATGTGGATTGGCCATGCTAAATTGCCTCTTTGTGTCCAAATATGTGCAGAATGGCTGGATTGGCCATGCTAAGTTGACCCTTAGCCTCCAAAGATGTGCAAGTTGGATGGATTGGCCATTCTAAATTGTCTCTTGGTCTCCAAAGATGTGCAAGTTGGATGGATTGGCCATGCTAAATTGTCTCTTGGTCTCCAAAGATGTGCAAGTTGGATGGATTGGCCATGCTAAATTGTCTCTTGGTCTCCAAAGATGTGCAAGTTGGATGGATTGGCCATGCTAAATTACCCCTATACGTCCAAAGATGAGGAGGTTGGGTGATTGCCCATACTAATTTGCCCCTCAGTGTCCAAAGATGTGGAGACTAAGTGGATTGGCCATGCTAAATTGCAAGTTATTGTACAAAGACGTGCAAATGTTGTTGTTCTGCTATACTAGTTGCCCTATAATGTCCAAAGATGTGCAGGTTCGGTGGATTGGCTATGCTAACTTGGCTTTTAGTGTCAAAAAATGTGCAAGCGGGGTGGAATGGCCATTCTAATTTACCCCTTAGTGCCCAATGATTGCTTGTTGGGTGAATTGTCCATGGTAAATTGCGCTGCAGTGTCCAAAGATGTGCAGGTTGGATGGATTGGCGATGCAAAATATCCCTTCACTGCCCAAAAAGGTGGAGGTTTGCTGGATTGCTCATGCTAAATTGCCCCTCAGTGTTCGCAGATTTGCGTGTTAAGAGGATTGGCCATGCTAAATTGCCCCTTAGTGTCCAAAAATGTGCAGGTTGGGTGAATTGCCCATGCTGAATTGCCCATTCATCTCCAAGGTAAGTTATTTTGGATGGAGTGGCCAACTAAATTGCCCCTTAGTGTCCAAAGATATGCAGTTTGGATCGATTGGCCGTGTTAAATTGCCCATTAGTGTCCAAGGATGACCAGTTTGGATGGATTGGCCAGCTAAATTGTACATTAGAGTGCAGAGATGTGTAAGCTGGGTGGATTGGCCATGCTAAATTGCCCCTTAGTGACCAAAGATGTGCAGGTTGGGTATATTGGCCATGCAAAATTGCCCCGTAGTGTCCAAAGATGTGCAGGTTGCTTGTATTGACCATGTTAAATTGTCCCTTAGTGTCCAAAGATGACCAGTTTGGATGGATTGACCAACTAAATTGTACACTAGTATGCTGAGATGTGTAGGGAGATTGGATTGGCAATGCTAAATTGCCCTTTAGTGTCCAAAGATGTGCACGCTGGGTGGATTGGCCATGCTAAATTGCCCCTCAGTGTCCAAGAATGTGCAAGTTAGGTGGATTGTCCATTCTAAATTGCCCATTCTTGTCCAAGGATGATCATTTCAAATGGATTGGCCAACTAAATTTTGCATTCATCTTCAAAATGTGCAGGTTGGGTGGATTGGCCATGCTAAATTCCCCCTGAGTGTCAAATGATGTCCAGGTTGGTTGAATTGGCCATGCTAAATTGCCCTTTAGTGTCCAATGATGTCAGCTTGGATGAATTGGCCATGCTAAATTTTCCATTAGTGTCCACAGATTTGCAGGTTAGTTGGATTGGGCAAACTAAATTGCTCCTCGTGTTCAAAGATGTTCAGGTTGGGTGGCTTAGTCATGCTAAAATGCCCGTTAGTGCCCAAGATCTACAGGTTGGTTCAATTGGCGATGCAAAATTTTCCTTCACTGCCCAAAGATGGAGCGGTTGGGTGGATTGGCCATGCTAAATTGCCTCGTAGTGTCCCAAGATATGCAGTTTGGGTCGATTGGCCATGCTAAATTGCCCCTTAGTGTCAGAAGATGTGCAGGATAGGTGTATTGGCCACGCTAAATTGTTCATTAGTGTCCAGAGATGTGCAGGTTAGTTGTATTGGCAATGCTAAATTGCCCATTAGTATCCAAAAATGATCAGTTTGGATAGATTGGCCAACTAAATTGTATATTAGTGTGCAGAGATTAGTAGGTTAGGTGCATTGGCCATGCCAAATTGTCCCTTATTGCCCAAGCTCTGCAGGTTGTGTGGATTGTCCAGGTTAAGTTGCTTTTCAGTGTACCAAGATATGCAGTTTGGGTTGACTGGCCATCCTGCATTGTCCCTTAATGTCCAAAGATGTGCAGGTTGCCAGTTTATCGTCAATGGCCCGAATGGCCTCCTTCTGCACTGTAGTGATTTTATAATAAATGGACCCAGTGCAAGACCTCGCCAGTTCTGGCAGTGTCTCCGGACAGAGAGGAAAATTTGAAATCCGTTTGACTCAAATTCCGAGGAAAGAGAATCACTTTTCAGACTGGGGGAGATGGAAAAAATTAACAGAAACTCCAGGAGATCGAGCAGGTCCATCAGTCAGAATAGGAGAGTTCCACAAGAGGTGGAAAAAACCCAGTGTATTTCAGGACAGTGGAGGACACAGATAACAGGCACGTTGGGTGAAATGGTGGTAGCATTGCCTCACCAGGACAAGTTTGATAGAGATACCAGCTATACAGAGGCAGCGGGGCCCGTACAGTACAATAAGGGACTGGCGGAGTGGGTTAGAGTGTGAGATAGAACACTACAGCACAAACAGGCCCAATCATATCCCTATCTACCTGGCCATAGAACTATCAGTAACTCCCAATCCCATTCAATCCCATGTACTCATCCAGAAGTCTTTTAAATGGCCCCCAAGAGTTCGCCTCCATCACCACTGACGGCAGCCAATTCCACTCACCCACCACCCTCTGACTGAAAAACTTATCTCTAACATCTCCTCTGTACTTGCCCCCAGCACATTAAACCTGTGTCCTCTCGTAACAACCATTTCAGCCCTGGGAAAAAGCTTCTGAGAATCCACCCTATTTATACCTCTTAACATTTTATAAACTTCTATCAGGCCGCTTCTCATCCTTCGTCTCTCCAGGGAGAAGAGACTGAGCTCCCCTTCAAAAGCCATGCCTCCCAATCCAGGCACATCCTTGTAAATCTCCTCTGCATCCTCTCAATAGCTTCCACATCCTTCCTGTAGTGAGGCGACCAGAACTGTGCACAGTACTCCAAGTGGGGTCTGACAAGGGTCTTATAAAGTTGCAGCATTACTTCACGATTCCTAAACTCAATCCATTGGAAACGTTAAGAAAATCCAGATATACCAAGATGCGGTTCTATTTTCCAGATTCAGTTAGGGAGGCGGCAATTCAACATGTATTATGGTGCACAAATATTCCGCAGTGAAGGATCAGTGCTTTACTTAAACAAGCTGAAGATAGTATCGAAAGCAGAAAGAAAACAATGAATAATTTTGTAAAGGCAGTGGCAAGACAGAGATAGGACAGTGCATGTAAAGCAACAAAAAACAGAAAACAAGTTTAATCAGGAGGTGTGGTGGTGGCACCGTGCTTACCACTGCTGACTCACAGCACCAGAGACCTGGACGCTGGTGAGACCACATTTGGAATACTGTGTCCAGTTCTGGTCACCTCACTATAAGGAGGATATGGAGAGAGGAAATTTACCAGGATGCTGCCTGGTTTTGAGGGTAGGTCTTATGAGGAAAGGTTGAGGGTTTTTCTCTTTGGAGCGGAGGAGGATGAGACGTTTATAAGATGATGAGGGGGATAGATAGTATGGCCGTGCAGAGACTATTTCCTCGGGTGGATGTAGCTGTTACTAGGAGGGATAATTATAGGATCCGTGGTGGGAGATATAGGGGGGATGTCCGAGGAAGATTCTTTACTCAGAGAGCAGTTGGAGTGTGGAATGCACTGCCTCTGGAATCGGACACTTTTTAGGAACTTTCAAGCCGTTGTTGGATAGGCACATGGAGCACACCAGAATGATAGGGAGTAGGATAGCTTGAACTTGGGTTTGGACATAGCTCGGCACAACATCGAGGGCCGAAGGGCCTGTACTGTGCTGTACTGTTCGATGTTCCTGCTTTGGGTCACCGTCTATATGGAATTTGCCCATTTTTCCCATGTTTGTGTGGGTTTCCTCCGGGTGCTCCAGCTCCTCCCACGCTCCAAAAATGCGTTAGTCAAATATGGGACGTTATTTACTCTGAGTTGGACCTAATGGCACCAGATAGGGGAGGAGGCATAGAGGCCAAAATAATATTTGAACTCAGCTTTATGGAGTTATTTATGATTAACTTCTTGTTTAGGCAATGGGATAGGTTTCCAGTAGCACCTGTGGCTGGGCATCACAGAACTTTCTGGAATGTCACGATCTTTTTGGGGATAAAGGCACAATTGCAGTCCTTTGTTTCCAGCGATAGCTTTGTTTCCAGAGAACAAGTGTTGCAAGTGTGCCTTGTAGAACACCTCCAGAGAAAGACCAGACAGCCACATTCTACATCGGGAACGGACCTGGCCACTTCATTCTAAAGTGGGTAGCATCTACTTTCAGTTAAAGAATTAGAGTAAACGTTCAACTAAAACAGGAATGTTCAGTGAAAATTTAATGCTCGATGAAGAGAGAACATTGAGTGAACGGAAAGCGTTTAGTGAAGAGAGAGCATTGAGTGAAGGGAGTGCATTGAGTGAAGAGAGAGCGTTGAGTGAACAGAGAGCATTGAGTGAAGAGAGAGCATTGAATGAACGGAATACATTGAGTGAAGAGAGCGTTGAGTGAACAGAGAGCATTGAGTGGAGAGAGCGCATTGAGTGAAGGGAGAGCATTGAGCAAAGAGAGAGAATTGAGCGAGGGGAGAGCATTGACTGAAGTGAGAGCATTGAGTGAAGGGAGAGCATTGAGCGAAGAGAGAGCATTGAGTGTAGGGAGAGCATTGAATGAAGGGAGAGTGTTGAATGAAGAGAGAACATTGAGTGAAGAGAGAGCATTGAATGAAGGGAGAACATTGAGTGAAGAGAGAGCATTGAATGAAGGGAGAGCATTGAGTGAAGAGAGAGCATTGAGTGAAGCGAAAGCTTGAGTGAAGAGAGAGCGTTGAGTGAAGAGAGAGCATTGAGTGAAGGGAGAGCGCTGAGTGAAGAGAGAGCGTTGAGTGAATGGAAGCATTGAGTGAAGAGAGAGCATTGAGTGAAAAGAGAGCATTGTGTGAAGGGAGAGCATTGAGTGAAGAGAGAGTGCTGAGTGAAGAGAGAGCGCTGAGTGAAGAGAGAGCATTGAGTGAAGAGAGCGCACTGAGTGACGGTTACTTTTGAAGGACGATACTGGCACCCTGGAGGCAGTGCGGAAGAGATTCATGAGGTTGATTCCGGAGTTGAAAGTGTTGGCTCATGAGCAGAGAGTGAATAGATTGGGGCTATACTCATTGGAATTCAGAAGAATGAGGGGTGATCTTATAGAAACATGTAAGATTATGAAGGGAATTGATAAGATAGAAGCAGGGAAGTTGTTTCCACTGGTGGGTGAAACTAGAACCAGGGGGCATGGCCTCAAAATAAGCGGGAGCAGATTTAGAACTGGCTTGAGGAGGAACATCTTCACACAAAGGGTTATGAATCTGTGGAATTCCCGGCTCTGTTGACGCTCCCTCGTTGAATGTTTTTAAGGCAAGGATGGATAGATTTTTTGGAAAGTAAACGATTTAAGGGGAGCGGGTGGGTAAGTGGAGCTGAGTCCACAAAAGGATGAGCCATGATCTTATTGAATGGTGGAGCAGGCTCGAGGGGCCGAATGGCCTCCTCCTGCTCCTAGTTTTATGTTCTTAAATGTTAATATTCAGTTAAGAAGTAAATATTTATTGAGGAGTTGATGTTCAGTTAAGAGTTGAAGTGTTGCAAATGTTGTAAGGTCACGTTTGGTAACTGCAGTGTTGAATAAAATGTGATTAAGAATTTAAAATTGACTTATCTTTATTAGCTATTGGAGGTTAAAAGACACAGATTTGTACAACAAACACACACGTACACACACACACAATTGCATTATCATATTATCAGTGTCTGAAAATTTGTATTTTTTTACAATGACCCATGGATGATGTGGAAATGCCGGCGTTAGACTGGGATAAATACAGTAAGGAGTCTCACAACACCAGGTTAAAGCACAAAGCTGCTATTGTGAGACTTCTCACTGAGAATTTTGAAGCATGGTTAGTAAGTTTGCAGCTGGCATCACGATTGGTGAAGAAGGTTATCTACGATTGCAACGGGATCTGGTTTAATTGGGCCAGTGGGCTGACGAATTTCAGGTGGAGTTTAACTGAGACAAATGCGAGGTGATGCATCTTGTGCGATCAAAACAGAGCAAGACTTACTCAGTTCATGGTACGGTTGGGTGGAACAAAGAGATCGAGGGGTACAGGTTCATAGCTCCTTGAAAGTGGAGGCACGGGTGGACAGGGTGGGTACAAGAAGGTACTCAGCACGCTTGGTTTCATTGGGCAGAACACTGAATACAGGACAACTTGTTGAAATTGTACAAGGTATTAGTATGGCCATATTAGGAATACTGCATATAGGCACCTTATTATGGAAAGGATTTGAATAAACTAGAAAAATATGCATAAAAAGATTTACTGAGATGCTACCAGGATTTGATGGCTTGAGTTATGAGGAGAGGCTGGGGGGTCTGGGTATTTATTGCCTGAAGTGTAGAAGGGTTAGAGCAATCTTACACAAATCTAAAAAAGCAATGAGATATAGATGAGGTAGAGAGTCAATATATTTCTCCAAAGGTACAGGAGTCTAAAACTAGAGGTTTATGTTGAGATGGGAGAGGTTAGAAGGGGTCTAGAGGGGCAACTATTTCACAAAGAGGATGCTGGAGGAGCGTCCATTCTTGTAGTTTAGAAAGTATCTTGACGGTTACATGGGTAAGATTGATATAGAAGGACACGGGCCAAACTTGAGAAGTCGGGAATAGTTTAGTGGTAAGTAATGGACAAGTTAAGTCCAAGGTCCTGTTTCCTCGCAGTAAACCTCTCAACCCCCACGAGGAAGGGGATTTCAACATCTTATTCTAATTTTCTGAGAAGCAGCTGGATCTTGGGGTAATTATTGACAAATCTCTGAAGGGGGCCATAATGTGTGAGAGCAAGGAGATAATTTTGGAGCTGTACAGAGCCTCAGTTAGGCCACAGTGGAGTACGCAAGCAGTTCTGGTCACCTCAGCACAGGAAGGTGTGATTGCACTGAACGGGGCTACAGAGGAGATTCTTAGAAATCTTACAGTGCAGAAGGAGGCCATTCAGCCCATCGAGTCTGCACCGATCACAATCCCACGCAGGCCTACAGAACCATACCCTACCATAGAACCCCACAGTGTAGAAAGAGACCCTTCAGCCCATCGAGTCGGCACTGAATATAATCTCACCTAGGCCCTACCCCCATATCCCTACATATTATACCCACTAATCCCTCTAACCTAAGCAGCCCCTGGACGCTAAGGGGCAATTCCTGAGCTCGGCCAATCAACCTCACCCTCACATCTTCGGACTGTGGGAGGAAACCGGAGCACCGGGAGGAAACCCACGCAGACACGAGGAGAAAGTGCAAGCTCCACATAGACAGTGACCTGAGCCGGGAATCAAACCCCCTCTCTGGTCCCCGGAGCTGTGAAGCAGCGACACCCATATCCCTACGTATTCACCCACTAATCCCTGTAACCTACACATGTCAGTGTTTTTTTTTTAGCATGGCCAATCAACCTTGTCTTTGGACATTCACGGGGTGTTGCCTGGAATGGAACAGTTAAGCAATGGAGAGAAAAGAGAGAGGTTAATTGAGATGCACATCTTGAAATGAGGATTGGGCAGGGTGAACAGGAAACTGCTGTTCTCTTGGGCACTGGAGGGGGAACACTCTTAGGGTGAAGGACAGGGGATTTGGGGAAAAAAAGAAGCTTTCTCACTCAGATATTGGCGTCCTGTCTGGGAAGGTGTGGAATACACCGTCTGGGAAGTTACTGGAAACAGTTTAACCATTTTCATTCTCTATCCCACTCCCTCCTGTAATAAAACAGATCCTTGGAATTCTTCCAGAATCCTCAAACATTAGGGAAAAAAAAGTCTCCTCCGACAGCCTGAGAAGCAATCACTATTTTTTCCGAGATGATTGAGTTAATGGTCGTTCCTGATGCAGGAGGAGGATCAGACGGTGCAGATTAGGCTTAGATTAGGATTCTTTCCTTCTGCTGATTGGCATTACCAGCTCTCCAAACCATCATTCAGAGCTAAGCTTTGGCACGCACTGCTCGTTCCAGTAATGGGCAAGCAGCTTCATGGGCCAATAGCTTATAAGGTAGTAGAGTGAGTAGCGCTGCTGTCTCTTAAAGCCAAGGATCCGGGTTGGTGTCTGGCTTGGGGAGACTGTATGGAATTTGCACGCACTTGTTTTGTCTGCCTGAGTCTCCCCCAGATACTCCGGAATAATCCCACTGTCCAAAGATGTGCAGATTGGTTGGATTGGCCACGCTAAATTGGCCCTTCGTGACCAAAGATGTGCAGGTTAGGGTGGATTGGTCATGCTAAATTGCCCCTTAGTATCAAAGATGTTTAGATTGGGTGGATTGGCCAAGCTAAATTGTCCCTTAGTGTCCAAAGATGTACAGGTTGGGTGGATTGGCCATGCTAAATTGTCCCTTCGTGACCATAGATGTGCAGCTTAGGTGAATTGGCCATGTTAAATCGCCCCTTAGTGTCAAAGATGTGCAGATTGGGTGGATTGGCCAAGCTAAATTGCCCCTTCGTGACTAAAAATATGCAGTTTGGATGGATTGGCCATGCTAAATTGTCCCTTAGTGTCCAAAGCTGTGCAGATTAGATGGATTGGCCATGTTAAATTGTCCCTTAGTGTCCAATGATGTGCAGGTTAAGTAAATTGGCCATGCTAAATTGCCCCTTAGTGTCCAATGATGTATAGACTAGACGGATAGGCCTTGGTAAATGTTTGTGGTTACGAGGATGAAGCAGGGAGCTCAGCCTCTTTCGGAGAGTTGGCTCAGAATCAAATGGCCTCCTTCTTTAGAGTATATTCGAAGGATTCTATGCCATTTTCCAATGCACAGCTCCCCCCTTCCTGCGGGTGCTGACCCTCTGTAATCTTAGTAATTAGATAACTGAGTCAGTGATAAATTCGGAACAGGATTGTGCAGGGACTAAAACAGGCGTTTGGGTGTTGAATTCGCCCTTGCACAATGCCACACTTCACAGGGACCCTGTCACTCCTTCCCCACGGGAAGTATTGGCACCCGGGGGATTACTTTCGGATTGTGATATGTACAATTCTAACAGTTACAGCGGCCAATCACATTCTGAACAGGCGTCGGTAAATTTTGGCTCCGTTTTCAATTTCTAAGCGACGCATTGAAGCAGGGAATAAGGCCGATCTACATTTCAATTCCTACAGAATAATGTTCTCAATTTTGTACAGTTATGATTTCTCCCTCAGGAAGCGCATTGAAAAACCTTCTAAGTGCTGAAGTTGAGGTTATCCACTTTGGTAAGAATAACGATAGGATGGATTACTATTTAAATGGTGAAAAGCTGCAGCATGCAACAGTGCAGAGGCACCTGGGGGTCCTTGTGCACGAATCACAAAAACACAGTCTGTAGATGCAGCACGTGATGAAGAAGGCGAATGCAGTGTTGGCCTTTATAGCGAGGGGGATAGAATATAAAAGTAGTGAGGTTCTGTTGCAGCTGTATAGGGTGCTGGTGAGGTCGCAGCTGGAGCACTGTGTGCAGTTTTGGTCGCTGCATTCGAGGAAGGGTGTATTGGCCTTGGAGGGGGTGCAGAGAAGGTTCACTAGGCTGATACTGGAGATGAGGGTGTTGGATTATAAGGAGAGGCTGAATAGGCTAGGTTTGTCCCTTATTGTCCAAAGATATGTCAGTTAGAGCGATTGGACAACTATCCCTTAGTGTCCAAAGTAGAGGTTACGTGAATTGGGCCATGCTAAATTGTGCCGAATGCTGTGTGAGGTATCTAAAAGATTTAGTGATACATTAATCTAACTCTTAATAATAATGTTAAAATAACCCCAATGTTAACATTGACCTCAATATTAACATTAACCTCAATGCTAAAATTAATATAAATGTTAAAGTTAACCCGGATTTGGTATATTAGTGCCCCACTTGCATTAACACTGCGATGAAGTTAGTGTGGAAATCCCCTAGTTGCCACAGTGCGGCACCTGTTCATGTTTGCTGAGGGAGAATTTAGCACGGCCAATCTATTGCTCATCTTTGGAGAGTGGGAGGAAACCCGAGCACCCGAAGGAAACCCACTCAGATACGGGAAGAATGTGCGCACTCCACACATACAGTGACCCAAGCCGAGATTCGAACTTGCGTTCCTGGCACCGTGAGAGAGCAGTGCAAACCATGGTGCCGTTAACTGCAATATTAACATTAACTTCAATATTATAGAACATAGAACACTACAGCACGAATAGGCCCTTCAGCCCGCAAGTTTTGCCGATCATATCCCTACCTACCAGGCCTATCTATAACCCTCAATCCCATTAAATCCCATGTACTCATCCAGAAGTTTCTTAAAAGAACCCAGCGAGTTCGCCTCTACCACCACAACCGATCCCACTCACTCACCACCCTCTGAATGAAAAACCTACCCCTAACATCTCCTCTGTACTTGCCCCCCAGTACCTTAAATCTGTGTCCTCTCATAGCGACCATTTCAGCCCTGGGAAATAGCTTCTGAGAATCCACCCTATCTATACCTCTCAACATCTTATAAACCTCAATCAGGTCGCCTCTCAACCTTCGTCTTTCCAGGGAGAAGAGACCGAGCTCCCCTCAACCCATCTTCATAAGGCATGCCTCCCAATCCAGGCAACATCCTTGTAAATCTCCTCTGCACCCTCTCAATAGCTTCCACATCCGTCCTGTGGTGAGGCGACCAGAACTGCGCACAGTGCGGTCTGACAAGGGTTTATAAAGCTGCATCATTACTTCCCGACTCCTAAACTCAATCCCTCGATTAATGAAGGCCAGTACACCACACGCCTTCTTGACCACATCCTCCACCTGCGAGGCTGATTTAAGAGTGCTATGGACCGAGACCCCAAGATCCTTCTGCTCTTCAACACAGCTAAGACTCCTACCCTTGATATTGTACTCCTTCATCCCATTGGACCTGCCAAAATGGATCACCACCCATTTATCCAGGTTGAAGTCCATCTGCTGATGATTGTTCCATCTATGATGAAGGAAAAGGTAAAAATTAACCCTTAAAAACATTATCCTCAATATTAACAATAACCCTCACTGTTAACATTAACCTCCGTGTTGAAATTGACATTTTTAAGTTCAGCCTCAGTGTTAGCATTAACCACACAATATTACCTTTAATATTCTTCCAATCAAACAGCAGATAATTAACAATAACGGACCTGGGATTGGGCACCACTTGCCTTCCTGCGCTCCCCCCCCCCCCCCCCCGGCATACACTTCCGTGACTGACGAATTTAGCTGTCACTTGCTCCCAGCTTCAGAATCCCTATTCTCAGGCCTTCCCCTTCCCCCATCCATTCCAGGCAAGCTTCAATGTCTGTGTCGCAATGTGGGGTGGTGCAAGCCCCCAATCTGGACCACGCTTTGCGTCGTTTGGCTGCTGTTGAGGTGGTGGAACACTGTGAATTGCTGTATCTCTTTCCTGAGAGTCCGGTCACAGTGAGAAAGAGTTGGGGGATGGGGCAAGTGCAGGAACTGTGCAGCGAGTTCACCTCCAGTCTGCGTGCGGGTCACTCAGGCAGGGTCGATGCAATCAAATCATCCCTTTCCTCCTCCAATTAGTGATTGTTTGCGAGAAGATTGACAGTTTCCCCAGTCAATAGCAGAAGGGGCCTCTCAGCCTGACCATTTCATCTCACCTCCCCCCCCCCAACCACCACCTCTGTAAACGTCAAATGAAATGATAAATTCTGGGAACTCGCATTAGTTCGATGCTCCCAGTGCAATGTGCATTCTGAAATAATATTAGAACAACACAGAACCTCACTGTGATTTAACTCCACCACCTCTCACCACTCGCCTGCTGAAATGAATGGGAACTTTCTGGAAACTTTCAGTGATTCAATTCTCATCTCCGTTTGATAAATTGATGAATTTATATAAAGGGATACTTCAGCATATTCTTAAAGTGCTCCCTGAATTCAGTCTGTGTCACGGCGTAAATCGCAGTGTTTGTGCAGCAGCTCACCACTGCAGCATGAATCCCGCCTCCTTGATAAAGCGCGGTATTCTGAAGACGTTGCACCTAGTTGTCAGGATACAGCTGAGCCTCCATACTACATACCCTGTCAAGGTTGCACACAACAGAATGAAATTAGCCGAGAGGACGAATAGCAATATGATGGATTTCCTTCTCTCCATCTCTGGGTCTTTGGGTTCCTCCCTGCTGCTCTGAGCCCAGAGTCTCCTATGGGCTCTGCTGCTTACTAATATCTGTCGGACGATGAGAACATTGAAAAGCAAAATCAGCACAAATGCCACGCATAGCGTCAGGATATGATGGACACACTCGGCTTTCACTCAGAAATCAGGGTTGTACAGATCAGCTCTGAGCCAACAAATCCAGGGATCATTGCCCAACCTGTGTTCTGTCGTCAGCATGAAGTACCAGAAAATGTTCTTCAAACAGCGCAGCCACCTTCCCCAGCACTACAGCTGCCGTTCTCTCATTGCAATACTTAAGTTTCAGCTTCGGGCAACAGATGGCCACACACCGGTCGAAGGTGAAAGAGATGGTGAACCAGATGGAGCAGTCAGAGGTGGCATAAAGCAGAACAGCATGGATGTTACAAATGGGGAGGCGCTTCAAGAACAGGAACTCAGTGTAGAAAACAATTGGAATGTGCATCAAGATCAGGTCAATGATAATCACCAGGAGATCTGCTGATGACATAGCTGGCAGGTATTGAGTGACACAGTTAGAGAGAGCGCAGTTTTTCTGCTAGAGAATCACAAGCGCGAGTATGTTCACTGTAAAGGACGGAAATAAAGGATGACTTTATTTTTATGAGCAAATGGTACCAACACATTTAACTTATGGTCATCAAATTGTTCAAACTTTAGGCTTAATCATAGAACATGCACATAGAGGCCCTCTTAATTCTCAATCCCAGCCATGCCCTCTAACCCCCATATATTTTACCCACTGATCTACGCACCTCAGGGCACCAAAGGGGCAATTTTGTGCACTGCCAATCCGCCTGACCCGCACATCTTTGGACTGTGGGAGGAAACACACGTGGACACGAGGAGAATGTGCAAACTCCGCATGGACAGTGACCCGAGGACGGGAATTGAACCCGGCTCTCCGGAGCTGTGAAGCAGCAGTGCTAACCCACTGCGCTGCAGTGTTTAGACAAATTCTCCTCCCAGTTCCATGATTGGATCTAACTGTGGTGCGTTCCCTGGGAGTTCGCTCCAGACTCTCTCTCTCTCTCTGGGTCATGTTTCTTTTCCATTTTTACTCCTTTTTTAGCAATTATTTTACATCGGCGCTGATGGATCCTTGATGTTTTCTACACTGCGACCGTTTTCTCACTCACTGACACTACGGTCCACCCAGGTTCTCTCCAACACCTCAACTGGAACATCATGTGCGTCACATATGAAAGTGATCCAAGCCTGAAACACTTGTGACTTTTTTCTGTCTTTTGGGCGTTAACGAGGAACATTTGCAGAACATAGAACATGGAACACTACAGCACAAACAGGCCCTTCAGACTACGAGTTGCACCAATTATACCCATATCTACCAGGGCATAGAACTATCTGTAACTCCCAATCCCATTAAATCCCATGTACTCATCCAGAAGTCTTTTAAAAGACCCAGTGAGTTCACCTCCACCACCACTGATAGCAACCGATTCCACTCACTCACCACCCTCTGAGTGAAAAACGTACCCCTAACATCTCCTCTGTACTTGCGCCCCATCACCTTAAACCTGTATCCTCTCGTAGCGACCATTTCAGCGGTGGGAAATAGCGTCCAAGAATCCACCCTATCTATTCCTCTCAACATCTTATAAACCTCTATCAGGTCGCCTCTCAACCTTTGTCTCTCCAGGGAGAAGAGATCGAGCTCCCCTCAACCTATCCTCATAAGGCATGCCTCCCAATCCAGGCAACATCCTTGTAAATCTCCTCTGCACCCTCTCAATCGCATCCAATTCCTTCCTGTAGTGAGGCGACCAGAACTGCATATCATACTCCAAGTGGGGTCTGACAAGGATCTTATAAATTTGCAGCATCACATCCCGACTCCTAAACTCAATCCCTCGATTAATGAAGGCCTGTACACCATAAGCCTTCTTCATGTTATAAATGCCTTTACTCTTCCCCTATATCTTTTGGACTTTTGGAATCGGAGGGAGTGCATTTGGGAGGGGAGGGGGGGTTCCCAAAATGAGAAATAGGAAGGTGTCAGGTGTGGTATTGTGTAGTTTCCTGCGTCTTAGGGTGGGTCATGTGTATCGGGGTTGCTTGTGTGCGTGGGTGGGGGAGTCTCATGTGTTGTTGGGCACGTGAGGTGGTGCAGGCTGGGGGTGCCGTGCGGGAGTAGGACTGTGCACTTAACAGAGTAACGGGGGGAGTGCTTTGAGTGCTACTCACCCTTCCAGAGTGACTATTAGGTCGAATCATTGGGAGATCCATCACAGTTTCTGTCTCTGTGTTTGATGGTTCTCCCAGCCCAGCCCAGTTGTCCAGGAGAACCAGGCGCTCCTAGACCTGAAGATACAAAACCTTAGCTGGGAAATCCTGAGAGGGATTCCCCACTGCATCCTTCCCATTCCCGATAATCGACTGTCATATCCGCTGTGTTACGGGCATCAACAAGGTTAGAGAGATTCCCAGAATATTGGAACGTGTTAGAGAGTTGCACACTGAGGATATCGCAGTGGAAGGGAAATTTATTGAATCGTTACTTAAAAATGCTTATCCAAAGTGAAGCCCATCCTATAGTAAAAAATGATATTATTAAGTTAGAAAGAGCACAGAAAAGAATGACTAAGATGTTACTAGAAATGGTTTGATTTATAAGGTTTTAATCAAATGGTTTTATCAAATGGTTTTGATTTATAAGGAGAGGTTGGATACTTTGGAACGTTTTAACTTGGAGTGCAGGAGGCTTAAGTTTGACCTTATGGAGACCTATAAAATAACAAGGAGTTTTGATTAGATTGATGGTGTACATCATTTTCCCAATGTTGGGGAGTCTAAAACCAGAGGACATAGATTTAAGTTGGGAGGAGAGAGATATAACAGGGCCCAGAGTGTTTTTTTTCCTCACCCAGAGTGTCTGGAATGAGCTACCCGGAAACAGGACAAAGAGCAAAGAACAACACAGCACTGGAAACAGGCCCTTCGGTCCAACGAGCTCGCATTTTAACATTGTGAGTGCCCTCCTCTACCTGTGACCTTTGTCTACCCCTACTGGGGATGATTGAAGAGAGACTAATTTAGGGACAACTTGGTACACCAATCAGCCTAAGAGCACGTTTTTGGGGGTATGGCAGGAAACCGGAGCACCGGGAGAAAACTCACTCAAGCACCGGGAGAATGTGCAAACTCCCCCCACAAACACCAGCCCAAATCCACGTATCTGCACAGCAAACAGTGGTAGTCACTGAGCTGTCGTGTAGGAGAGAGGGCACATCTTAATCGTTTGAAAAGTGTTAGGTAGGTTGAAGATTGGTTCCAAGGAATATTAGCCAAATGTGAGCAGTTTGAGACTAGCTCAGCGGTAACAAAGAAGCCGTGGGGAATGAACAAGTTGGGCTGAAGGGCCTGTTTCCATGCTGTAAACCTCTATGACTCTTTGCTTCCAAGGCGACAGAGATTCTGATGCTACGACATCTGACTGCGTACAAGGCCAGCTATTTTCTCCCAGGATCAGACAACTCCAGAGATTTCCCACCAAAGAACCTCATGGCCTAAGATGTCCACAGGTAAAACAATTTCCTTTTTCCCCTCCTCTGCTGTGTGCTTCCATTGGGAAATGCCTTTGTCCGTGTTTCCATCAGTCAATGCTTCAAGTGATCAGAGGCCACCCTCTCCTTCGAAGGGGGATAGTGCTGACGGTTGGTGATTTTAACATTCTGGAACGCACTGCCAAGTAGGGCGGTGGAGGCAGGCACGCTGGAGTTGTTTAAGACTTACTTAGACAGGCACATGAGCGGACGAGAGATGGAGGGATACAGGAAACTTTTCCAAATAAAGATCAAGAGTCTTGGGACATTCGTGGGAATCAATTGATTCCTACGGACCTTCCAACATATTTTTAAGACTCACTTGTCTCACTTCTGAGCTTCTGGGGATTCCGTGAATGTCTGTCTAAGTTGTGTATGGTTATTGATGTCTTTTCTTTTACTTCACAGGTGATTGGGTCCGCCTTGTTGTCCATACAAGCGGTGTGAGGTCTGCTCTTGGACGTTGTTTCAAGAGTATCCTAGTGCTTCACGTCGTTAGCTGTGATGTGGAGAAAATGTCTGATCCGATCATTTTCCTGAAGAAATCTGAGTGAGTGTTCTCAGCGACAAGTCCAATCCAATCGGCTGTTTAAGACTACTATAGAATCCGAATACAGTCTGTATTCACAACCTGATTTTAAAAGTGAAAACAAATCACTCCAGCAACAACTCAAGCAAGAAGTTCAAATGTGTACCACACACACACACACACACACACACACACACACACATACACACACACACACACACGCACACACACACACACACACACATACATATATATATATATATATGTATGTATATTTAAATCTTTTTTTCCCAAGTGAAAACAAACCTTTTCCTACTTGTTCTAAGGACAACCTCCAAAGTTTTTACTGCCTTTTATTTGGAGAACAGTATTCTCGAAATACAAAGAACCCAATTTATGTATGATTTTTATTGTAACACCTCTATAAGAAAATCTTAGACAAAATGCTTCTGTTAAAAAAGACTGTTATTCTCTATTAGATATCTGAGCGGTTTTGCTGCCTCGGCCCAGTTTAGAGTGACAGAGTTCGGTGGGACTGTGACGCTCAGAAATATTTCTTTTCTGCTGGACAAATGTAATTTTATGTTCATGATCAATTTAACAGTCATTTGAGTGAATGTCTTTACAGAACCGTGTTTAGAGAAGGGAAGCCCACAAACATATTTATTCCATACAGAAATAAATAATTCCTGAGGAGCTGAACAATTGGTATTGAGTGAGACTCTGTGTTATCCCGAAGCAGTTTACTGCCTGTGCAGCCAGTACTGTCACTCGCTGTGTGTTTTCCTGTGTTGCTGAACCGATAGGAAGCACCTGGCCTTGTGGTCAGGTCTCTGCTCGCATGCTAGTCGCTGCTACACTTTAACATTGACAGATTGCAATTGGACATTCGAGCTTGTGTCGGGTAGTGCAGTGGGACATGTAAAACTTCAAGTACCTTCCTGAATTCACCAGCAGCATATGACAGAATGGCATCTATAAATATTCCTGGTTATCCGGGGACTCTAGGAATTGCATGTCACTAAATGTTATGAAATTTCACTTGCGTTCAACAACATTGAAATCAATGATGTGAGATTAAATCGATGGTGTGGGTTGCATAAATGAACAGATTATATAGAGACCTTTGCCATGCTCAGATACAGTCGACCTACCATTCTGTTCCATATCTATTATCTCTCACTGCTTCCACCATGAACAGAGCAGACCGGGTGCACGAGTTCACTTATAGTGTTGAGCTGAGAGCAGATAAGATGTTGGGATAATGGGTACAGCTCCTCCTTCAGGTGCAAAATATAATCACTGTGTTTGGTCAGTTTCAACGTGTTTCAGTTCTCAAACATGTAGCCAATCTGTTAAATGATAAACAATAAACGCGTGGTGATTTTATATGGGTCATTTGGCTACGTTGGCATCTATGACTTCCTTTATTACTGTGAAGGCCGCTTAAGCATTGTAGTCACTTCTGAAGAGACAAAATTTAAAGTGGGTACTGGGTTCCATGAGAATTGGAGCTTTGGATATTGATATATTATCCAGGGTGGAGACTCATTATTCTACCACGCACACATTATTTAAGAAGTACTGCGTGTTTGGGGTCAGTTTATGGAGGTTGAATTAACAACCATTGGTTGCTCTTTGATATAATTAGCATTTGTCTTTTCATTTGGCAGCACCAGCCTGCCGAACATATTTTTCTAGTTCAAATTTCTCACATCTCACATCTCGAAACAAAAATATATTAGTTATTTGACTGTTTGTTTGATCAGTGTCTAAATGTCTTGATGAAGAATCTTATTTACCTCTTCATCAAGTAAAATATATGCATTAACTCCAGTACCAGAACTCATAGGTTAACACTCAGTGATTGAACGCTCGGATTTCTATTTTACAGCAGGAGGTCATTCAGCACATCAAGTTTGAACTGACTCTCCAACAAAGCATCTTTCTCACGTATTTTCCCCGTAGCTCCACATATTCATCCTTTGAAAGACCAAATTTATACATCTTGGGACACTAAGGGTCAATTATTCATCGATCAAACCTGCCCAACTTTGCACTGTTTTGGAAGGTTCAATTCATTTGTACAAAGGAACATTCAATCTATGTTTTTGCTATTTAAATTCTGGCCACATGTGCAGGTGTCGGCCTTGGACTGGGGTAGGGTCAGTAAGAAGTCTCACAGTAACAGGTTAAAGTCCAGCAGGTTTATTTCTTATCACTAGCATTCAAAGCTCTGCTCTTTCATCACTCACCTGATGAAGGAGCAGCACTCTGAAAACTCGTCATACTAGAAAAACCTGTTGAACACCTATCCAGGTGTTAGGCTTGGACGTTAGTGAACATTTTGGTGATAGTGACCACAATTCGGTTACGTTCGCCTTAGTGATGGATAGGGATAGGCATGAAGCTGGGGGCAGTAGTTATAGCTGGGGGAAGGGTAATTATGAGGCCATCAGGAGAGAATTAGGGTGCATAGATTGGACTAGGAAAATACAGGGACTGGGAACATCTGGAATGTGGAGCTTATTCAAGGAGCAGCTGCTGCGAGTCCTTGATAAGTATGTCCCTGTCAGGCAAGGAGGAAATGGTCGAGTAAGAGAACCTTGGTGTACCAAAAAAGTTGATTTGCTGGTTAAAAGGAAAAAGGAGGCTTATGTGAGGATGAGGCTTGAAGGCTCGGTTAGTGCAATGGATAGCTATAGATTAGCCAGGAGGGAGCTAAAGAGTGAATTGAGGAGAGGTAAGAGAGGACACGAGAAGACTTTGGCTGAAAGGATTAAGGAGAATACTAAAGCTTTCTTTAGATATGTTAAGAATAGAAGATTGGTTAGGACAAGATTAGGGCCAGTCATAGACAGCAGTGGGAAGTTGTGCGTGGAGCCTGAAGAGATTGGAGAGGCACTGAATAAATATTTCTCTTGGGTATTCACGCAGGGTGATGTAAATGTAGTTATGGAGAACACTGAGGTACAGGGTAGCAAACTGAAAGGTATCGAAGTAGATAGGGAGGATGTGCTAGATATTCTCGAGGGTTTGAAGTTGGATAAGTCCCCTGGGCCGGACGGGATTTACCCTAGGATTCTCTGGGAGGCAAGAGAGGAGATTGCAGAGCCTCTGGCTCTGATCTTCAGGTTGTCATTGGTTACGGGTGTGGTTCCGGAGGATTGGAGGATAGCGAATGTGGTTCCGTTGTTCAAGAAGGGGAAGAAAGACCTTCCAGGGAATTATAGGCCAGTGAGCCTTACTTCTGTTGTGGGCAAAGTATTGGAGAGAATTATTAGGGATAGGATTTATAGTTATTTAGAAGATAGAACATAGAACATTACAGCACAGAACAGGCCCTTTGGACTTCGATGTTGCGCCGACCAATATAAAAAGCAATGCCCCTCCAAACTAAACCATTCCCTTTTCTTCCATATACTTATCAACTAACATCTTAAACGCCACCAAACTTGGCCCATCTACAACTGCTGCAGGCAGGGCATTCCACTCCCGAACTACCCTTTGGGTAAAGAACCTACCTCTGATATCCGTCCTATAACTATCACCCCTTAATTTAAAGCTGGGTCCCCTCGTGCTAGCTTTCTCCATCCTAGGAAAAAGGCTATCACTGTCCACCCTATCTAAACCTCTAATCATCTTATATGTTTCGATCAGGTCCCCTCTTAGCCTCCTCCTTCTAACGAAAACAACCTCAAATCCCTCAGCCTCTCCTCATAAGACCTGCCCTCCATACCAGGCAACATCCTGGTAAACCTCCTCTCTTCCCTCTCCAATCCTCCACATCTTTCTTATAGTGTGGGGACCAGAACTGCACACAATACTCCAAGTGCGGCCGCACTAGAGTTTTGTACAGTTGCAACATGACGTTGCGGCTCCGAAATTCAATCCCCCTACCAATAAAAGCTAAGACTCCATATGCCTCCTTAACAACCTTCTCGACTTGACTGCCTACTTTCAGGGATCTATGCACATACACACCAAGATCCCTCTGTTCATCTAGAATACTAAGAATCCTACCATTTGCCCTATACTCTACACATTTATTATTTCTGCCATAGTGCATTACCTCACACTTTTCCACATTAAACTCCATTTGCCACCTCTCGGCCCAGCTCTGCAACTGTCCAAGTCCCTCTGCAAACTATAACACCCCTCTTCACTATCTACCACTCCACCGACTTTAGTGTCATCTGCAAATTTACTAATACATCCTTCAATACCCTCATCCAGATCATTTATAAAAATTACAAACAGCAGGGGCCCCAAAACAGACCCCTGAGGTACACCACTTGTCAACGAACTCCAAGATGAATATCTCCCATCAACCACCACCCTCTGTCTTCTACCTGCTAGCCAATTCCTAACCCAATTAGCTAAATCACCCTCTATCCCATACATCTGCATTTTCTGCAGAAGTCTCCCATGGGCCACCTTATCAAACGCCTTACTAAAGTCCATTATATACCACATAAACCGCCTTACCCCCATCCACCTCCTTAGTCACTTTTTCAAAAAACTCAATGAGGTTAGTAAGGCACGACCTACCCTTCACAAAACCATGCTGACTATCCCCAATCAATTCATTTCTCTCTAAAATAACTATAAATCCTATCCCTAATAATTCTCTCCAATACTTTGCCCACAACAGAAGTAAGACTCACCGGCCTATAATTCCCCGGAAAGTCTCTCTTTCCCTTCTTGAACAATGGGACCACATTTGCTATCCTCCAGTCTTCCGGCACTATACCCGTAACCAACGACGACCTGAAGATCAGAGCCAGAGGCTCTGCAATCTCCTCTCTTGCCTCCCAGAGAATCCTAGGGAAATCCCGTCCGGCCCAGGGGACTTATCCAACTTCAAACCCTCGAGAATATCTAGCACATCCTCCCTATCTACTTCGATATCTTCCAGTTTGCTACCCTGTACGTCAGTGTTCTCCATAACTACATTTACATCACCCTGCGTGAATACCGAAGAGAAATGTTTATTCAGTACCTCTCCAATCTCCTCAGGCTCCACGCACAACTTCCCACTGCTGTCTATGACTGGCCCTAATCTTGCCCTAACCAATCTTCTATTCTTAACATATCTAAAGAAAGCTTTCGGATTCTCCCTAATCCTATCAGCCAAAGTCTTCTCATGTCCTCTCTTTGCTCTCCTCAATTCCCTCTTTAGCTCCCTCCTGGCTAATCTATAGCTATCCATTGCACTAACCGAGCCTTCAATCCTCATCCTGACATAAGCCTCCTTTTTCCTTTTAACCAGCAAATCAACTTTTTTGGTACACCAAGGTTCTCTTACTCGAGCATTTCCTCCTTGCCTTACAGGGACATACTTATAGAACATAGAACATAGAACATAGAACAATACAGCACAGAACAGGCCCTTCGGCCTTCGATGTTGTGCCGACCAAAATAAAAGGCAATGCCCCTCCTAACTAAACCATTCCCTTCTCATCCATATACTTATCAACTAACCTCTTAAACGCCACCAAACTTGGCGCATCTACAACAGCTGCAGGCAGGGCATTCCACTCCCTAATCACTCTTTGAGTACAGAACCTACCTCTGATATCCGTCCTATAACTCATACACCTTAATTTAAAGTTGTGTCCCCTCGTGCTAGCTTTTTCCATCCTAGGAAAAAGGCTATCACTGTCCACCCTATCCAAACCTCTAATTATCTTATATGCTGCAATAAGATCCCCCCTTAGCCGCCTCCTTTCTAACGAAAACAACCTCAAATCCTTCAACCTCTCTTCATAGGACCTGCCCTCCATACCAGGCAACATCCTGGTAAACCTCCTCTGTACACTCTCCAATGCCTCCACATCTTTCTTATAATGTGGCGACCAGAACTGCACACAATACTCCAAGTGCGGCCGCACTAGAGTTTTGTACAGCTGCAACATGATGCTGCGGCTCCTAAATTCAATCCCCCTACCAATAAAAGCTAAGACTCCATAAGCCTTCTTAAAGCCTCCATAAGCCTTATCAAGGACCTGCAGCAGCTGCTCCTTGAATAAGGTCCACATTCCAGATGTTCCCAGTCCCTGTGGCTTCCTAGTCCAATCTATGCACCCTAATTCTCTCCTGATGGCCTCATAATTATCCTTCCCCCAGCTATAACTACTGCCTCCAGCTTCATGCCTATCCCTATCCATCACTAAGGCGAACGTAACCGAATTGTGGTCACTATCACCAAAATGTTCACCAAACTCCAAGCCTAACACCTGGTCTGGCTCATTGCCCAGCACCAAATCCAATGTAGCCTCACCTCTAGTTGGTAAAGAATCCGTTCGAGAAGTGTTGAGGAAATCTCAAAGTTCAATGATTTTCAAGAAAAGTGAATGAAAATACGCATTGTTAAGAATCAAGGAAAATCTTGCCTTTACTTGGAATTATGCAAACATTCAAGGGATCTGCATTCAGCTTAAAACATTAAATCTGAATGTAGTCTCTTTTGAAATGAAGCCATGCTGTAACGGGTGGAGTAAGATACTGCTGTAAACAAAAGTGCAGAGTGATTCACTTCATGAAATGTCACTGGCTAGTGGCGGCCAACCAGGGCACAAATATTCAGCAATTGGTACTCAAAGAATTCCTGGAGGGAACCAATTTAAGACAAGGAAGTTACAAGACAATAAAAGGGCAGACTGGATAATAAAGATTAAGATTGACTTTAAAAAATTTATTGCTTTGCCACGTCATGCCTCATGAATTCTGCCACATAACAAACTTTGTAACTTATTCATAGTAAAAACAATATGTTATTGGATTACACATTTGATGACAGTGGAAGGCATTCACTAATTTTCTTCCTTTTCTGGTGTCTAATTTCTCTGTTTTTTTCTCCTACAGCTAATTTAGCCACAATTGCGATATTAGCCTTTCGAAAATGTGGTCTCTCCAAATGTGTAACACGCTACCTGCTGACCATGGCAACAGCAGATCTACTCATTATTATTTCTGATTTGATACTAAGACACATTCCAATTATTTACTGGGAATATTTCTACTTTCTGTGGTCCATGCCTGTGTGCAATATCCATGCAGTTTTCTTGTTTGTGGCCACTGACTGTTCTGTTTGGTTTACTGTAAGTTTCACCTTTGATCGATGTGTTGCTATTTGTTGCCAGAAACTGAAAAATAAATATTTTACAGAGAAAATGGCTGCTGTAGTTCTCGGAACCGTTACTGTGTTGAGCTGTTTCAAGAATATCTTCTGGTATTTTATGCTACCAGACACGTATTCAACGTGGAACAGACCATGGTTCTGTACAGTAACATTCGGTGTGCAGGTATCTCCAGTTTGGACAGTTGTTGAGGTTGTGCATAACTTTCTAACCCCATGCTTACCATTTGTCCTTATTTTGTTGCTCAATGTTGTCATTATCAGGCATATTGTAGCAAAGAGCGGAGCCCGTAGAAGACTTCGAGCTATGAGAAGTGGGGATAATTCCAAAGATCCAGAGATAGAGAGTCGACGGAAATATATAATTTTACTGTTGTTATTTCATTGAATTTCATTGTGTTGTGGGCTATTATAATGGTGTATTCTATAAACAGGCGGATGTTTTATCTAATCTCTTACTCTAGAATGATGAGTGATGTTGTGCAGGAAATAGGTTTTATGTTGCAGCTCATGAGTTGCTGCACAAACACTTGCATTTATGCTGTGACCCAGACTATATTCAGAGAACAATTGAAAATTGTGCTGAGATATCCATTTATTTCAGTTGTTCGAATCATTCAAAGATATAAATAAATGAGTAACTGATCAATGGTTAATTGTTGTCATCATATTTACTTGTTTATTTTCCCTCTAATGCAACTTCAAGCTGCCATGATTGTGTCAGAACAGGAACTGAGCTACTCAAATGAAAAACAAATGTGGACTGGCCTGTCACTGCCGCAACATATTGCTACTATTATATCAATGATGGGCAGGAAAATGGCAGACACTGCATCAATCATGAGATAATGTGAAATACCTTATTGCAACACAGAGAGCGAAAGTGCTAGTGCTGTATGGCATGAGCAATAGAACATAGAACATAGAACATAGAACATTACAGCACAGAACAGGCCCTTCGGCCTTCGATGTTGCGCCGACCAATATAAAAAGCAATGCCCCTCCAAACTAAACCATTCCCTTCTCTTCCATATACTTATCAACTAACCTCTAAAACGCCACCAAACTTGGCGCATCTACAACTGCTGCAGGCAGGGCATTCCACTCCCGAACCACCCTTTGGGTAAAGAACCTACCTCTGATATCCATCCTATAACTATCACCCCTTAATTTTAAGCTGTGTCCCCTCGTGCTAGCTTTTTCCATCCTAGGAAAAAGGCTATCACTGTCCACCCTATCTAAACCTCTAATCATCTTATATGTTTCGATCAGGTCCCCTCTTAGCCTCCTCCTTTCTAACGAAAACAACCTCAATCCCTCAGCCTCTCCTCATAAGACCTGCCCTTCATACCAGGCAACATCCTGGTAAACCTCCTCTGTACCCTCTCCAATGCCTCCACATCTTTCTTATAATGTGGGGACCAGAACTGCACACAATACTCCAAGTGCGGCCGCACTAGATTTTTGTACAGTTGCAACATGACGTTGCGGCTCCGAAATTCAATCCCTCTACCAATAAAAGCCAAGACTCCATATGCCTTCCTAACAACCTTCTCGACCTGCCTGCCTACTTTCAGGGATCTATGCACATACACACCAAGATCCCTCTGTTCATCTAGACTACTAAGAATCCTACCATTAGCCCTATACTCTACACATTTATTATTTCTGCCATAGTGCATTACCTCACACATTTCCACATTAAACTCCATTTGCCACCTCTCGGCCCAGCTCTGCAACTTGTCCAAGTCCCTCTGCAAACTGTAACACCCCTCTTCACTATCTACCACTCCACCGACTTTAGTGTCATCTGCAAATTTACTAATCCATCCTTCAATACCCTCATCCAGATCATTTATACAAATTACAAACAGCAGGGGCCCCAAAACAGACCCCTGAGGTAAACCACTTGTCACCGAACTCCAAGATGAATATCTCCCATCAACCACCACCCTCTGTCTTCTATCTGCTAGCCAATTCCTAACCCAATTAGCTAAATGACCTTCTATCCCATACATCTGCATTTTCTGCAGAAGTCTTCCATGGGCCACCTTATCAAACGCCTTACTTTCCCGTGGCCATACTCTGAATTAAAATATAACAAAAATCATTTAAACATGCTTCATATATTGGAAAGATACATGTCAATAATACTATGCAGGTTTAGGGCTGCACAAAAGGACAGTGGTTTGCACTGCTGCCTCACAGCGCCAGGGAACCGCATTCAATGTTGTCCTTGATTGGCTATTTGTGTGGACTTTGCATGTCCTCTTCATGTTGGCATGAATTTCCTCCCAGAATCCAAAGAGTTTTGAGTTAAGTTGATTGGCCATGCTAAACTGCCAGATGACGTCAAGAGTATTTGCAACATCAGTTCATTGGGGTTATGTGGACAAATGCTGCCGTTGCTAGTTGCATAAGCCGAATGACGTCCTGCTGCACTGTCAGGATACTGTGGTGAAATTTTCCGGCTGCGTTTGCCCTGAAACTGGAAACACCGCCGGAGCATTCCATGATTGAAATGATTCTGCTAAGTATATCTCATCAAACTACCTGTGTCCTCTCATATCCTACTGTTATCCTCGCTCTTTCTACTTTTCTCTCATCTCTCTGTGTCCGCCAAAACACTATTATTATCCTTACTGCTATCTACAAATCAACAAAGTTCCTTTACATTGCAAAAGTCTCATTTTATCCTGAGCCATCCTTACATTTCGCCACATTGTACATGTCCTACAAATCCCACCCTACTTCTCCACTTACTGCTTCACTTCATCAATATGTGACCTCCCGCATTCTGTTGCTCTCCTTCTGTTTACCACGTTTCAACTCCCAGACTGTGACCTTCCAAATCCCACAGACATCCTTATTGTTTATTACATTACTTCAATCTGTCCATGTCCTCTCAGTTGCTTCCTCACTGTCTTTATCTCCTGGCACCGTTGTCTTACTGCATCCAGTTAGAATTCTCACTGTTTCCATCTGCTCGTGGTGCTGACTCAATACAATCAGTTACCGTTCACTCTGTTGATAAGATCTCACTGAACTAAGCTAGACTATGAGTGTCTCCATCTGCTGGTGATGCGTCTCCCTGCACACAGTTACCCCTCGCTCTCTCCATCTGCTGGTGATGTTGCCTCAGTGCACATACTGAGCCACATCAGCCTCTCCGTCTCGGACTGATGTTTCCTTGCACTCAGTTAGTCATCACTTAATACCTCCATCTCCAGCCAAGCCTGTGACACTGAAACAATAACAACGAATGAACCAAGCCAGGCCTGTGGCACTGAATCTCAAATGAAGCGATGAACGTAGGCTAGCCCCGTGATAATCTGAAAGGTAACAATTGTCATGTGTTAAGAGTTAAGAGCAACACAGCACGGGAAACAGGCCCTTCGGCCCAACGAGCCCGCGCCGCCGTCATAACTATATAGTAGCAAATCCATTA
This sequence comes from Sphyrna mokarran, assembly GCA_024679065.1. Lineage (NCBI taxonomy): Eukaryota > Metazoa > Chordata > Chondrichthyes > Carcharhiniformes > Carcharhinidae > Sphyrna > Sphyrna mokarran. Next base: position 1,996,472 of record JAGIQG010000031.1, read on the forward strand.
TAGAACATAGAACATAGAACATTACAGCACAGAACAGGCCCTTCGGCCTTCGATGTTGCGCCGACCAATATAAAAAGCAATGCCCCTCCAAACTAAACCATCCCCTTCTCTTCCATATACTTATCAACTAACCTCTTAAACGCCACCAAACTTGGCGCATCTACAACCGCTGCAGGCAGGGCATTCCACTCCCGAACCACCCTTTGGGTAAAGAACCTGCCTCTGATATCCGTCCTATTATATTATCCTATTATATTATATTATCCTATTATATTATCCTATTATATTATTCCTATATAATAATGTATATATTATTCCTAATATGGAAGACTCTCACTATAGGGACAATTTGTTTCCCAATCAGCCTAAGAGCGAATTTTTGGGTTGTGGGAGGAAACCGGAGTGCCCGGAGAAAACCCACGCAACCATGGGGAGAACGCGCAAACTCACGCAGACACCGGCCCAATTCCAAGTGTCTGCACAGCCACATCGATGGTCTCTGAGCTGTCATGGTGCCCTTCAGATGGTCCACATAAAGCACTCATTTACGACATGAGGTACCAGGCAACCCATGAATCAACATCCAAGAGCTGTACTCGCACCACCTGCCGAATGCATGCTCAATGTTGGTCAAGTATGGACCGAATTACCTGTGGAAAAAAAGCCGTAGTTAAACAGTCCTACTATATCCCTCTATCTGCATACCGCTCATGTGGCTGTCCAAGAGACCCTTAAACAGCCCCAGCGTGCCTGCTCCCACCACCTTACTCGGCAGTGCATTCCACACCCCCACTACCCTTTGTGTGAAAAACTGCCCTTTAATATTCGTCCTATACATAGCCCCCCTCACCCTATGGCCATGACCTCTCGTCCTATCCATTTCTAAAGGTGGAAAAAGTTTACCTCCATTTACTCTATCTATACCCCTTATAATCTTATACACCTCTATGAGATCACCTCTAAGCCGACGTCTTTCAAGGGAAAACAACCCCAGTCTATTTAATCGTTCCTCATAAGACAGTCCTTCCATACCAAGCAGCATCCTGGTAAACCTCCTCTGCACTCTCTCCAAGGACTCCACATCCTTCTGATAGTACGGCGACCAGAACTGGACGCAGTATTCCAAGTGAGGCCTAACCACTTGTCACACTGAAGTTCAAAGTGCAGATTGAACCCAGTCAAGCCTGAAATCATGAATCTCAAAATAGATTCTCAAGAAAATTTCAAAAATCTCAAAAGAACTTAACCAGGCCTGTGACACTGAGTCTCAAATCACACAGTGAACCCAGCCAGGCCTGTGAGACTAAATATGAAAGGATGCGAGTGATTCTAACCAGACCAGTGAATCAGAATCTCAAAGGACAGAGTGAATCTAGCCAGGCCGGTGACACTGAAAGTCAAATGACTGAGTGAACCTGGCCAGGCCTGTCACACTGAATTTTAAAGAATAGATGTGGTTTCTGCCAGGCATCAAACCTTAAATCTCAAATAACAGTTCCAACACAGCCAGCCCTCTGACACTTAATCTGAAGAGATTGAGTGCACTCAAACAGACTTCTGGCACTAAATCTCAAATGACAGAGTGAAATCTGGCAGGGCTATGGAACTGAATCTCAAGGGACTCACTGTATCCTGCCAGGCCTGTGGCACTGAATTTCAATAGGCAGAGTGAACCAATAATGATTGTCAGAGGACATACTGATCCCAACAGGACCTGTAACACTGAATCTGAAAGGATAGAAGGAATCCAGCAAGACCTATGACACTGAACCCCAAAGGACACCATGTATCCAGACAGGTCTGTGACACTGAGTGTGAAAAAAATGCAGTGACCCCAACTACACCTGTGAGACTGAATCTCAAAGGACAGAATGAATCCAAACAGGGCAGTGACACTGAATATCAAATAGGAGAGTGAATACAGCCAGGCCTGTAACACTGAATGCCGAACGACACAGTGAGCCCAGCCAGACCGTGACATTGAACCTGAAAGGACAGAATATCCCGAGCCAGATCTGTGACACTGAATCACAAACAACATTTCCAAGACAGCCTCTGACAAAAAAACTGAAAAGACACAAGAAACCCAAACAGGCCTCTCACCCTGAATCTCAAATGAGAGTGAAAACGGTCAAGATTGTGACAATGAATCTGAAAGGACTCAGTGTAGCCAGCCAGGCCTGTGACATTGATTTTCAATAGGCAGAATGAACCAGCCAGGCATTTGACACCAAAGGACACATAGAAACCAACACAACCTGTGACACTGAATCTGAAAAGACAAACAAAACACAGCCAGACCTGTGACACTGATTCTTAAAGGACATAGTGAAACCAATCCAGCTTGGGACAATAAATCTCAAAAGATAGAGTGAACACAGCCAGGCCAGTGGCACTGAGTCTCAAATCACACGGTGAACCCAGTAGACCTGTGATACTGAATTTCAAAAAAAAACATACAGAGTGAACCCAGCCAAGACTGTGACACTGAATCTCAATAGGTAGAGTGAACCAGCCAGGCATTTTATTCTAATCTCAATGAACACACTGATCACATCCCGACCTGTGACAGTAAATCAGAAAGGACAGAGTACTCCCAGCCAGACCTGTGACACTGAATCTCAAAGGGCACACTGATCCTAAACAGGCATGTGACACTGAATCTGAAAGAACAGAGTGAATACAGCCAAACCTGTGACACTGAAAATCAAAGGATAGATTGAACCCAGCCAGGCCTGTGATAGTGAATCTCGATAGGCAGAATGAACGAGCCAGACGTTTGACACTGAATCTCAGAGGACACATTGATCCCAACCAGACCTGTGACACTGAATCTGAAAGGACAGTGTGGATCCAGCCAGCCTTATGACACTGAATCTCAAACTCAGGTTCGAACTCAGCATGTCCTGTGACACTGAGTTTCAAGGGAAAGAGTGGTCCCAATCAGGCCTGTGACTCTGAATATAAAAGGGAACAGTGAACAAAATCGGGTTTTCTACTACTTCACCCTCCCAAGCATTGCATTCCAGACTGCCGACACCCTCTTCAGACTCAACCCCCCACCCATTTTGGTTCCCCAACTTAGATTTTAGTTAGAATTAGATTTAGTCAGTTATAGTAAGGTGTTCGACAAGGTTCCCCATGGAAGGCTTTGCAGAAAATGCAGATAGATGGGATTGAGGGTGATTTAGCTAATTGGATTAGGAATTGGCTAGCTGATAGAAGACAGTGGGTGGTGGTTGATGGGAATTATTCCTCATGGAGTTTGGTTATAAGTGGTGTACCTCAGGGATCTGTTTTGAGGCCTCTGCTGTTTGTATTTTTTATAAATGATCTGGATGAGGGTATAGAAGGATGGATTACTAAATTTGCTGATGACACCCAAGTCGGAGGAGTTGTAGATAGTGATAGTGGGGCAGGGATTCCGGTTCCTGGATCATTAGGACCTCTTTAGGGGCAGGTGTGACCTGTACAGCAAAGACGGGTGGCACCTGAATCCCAAGGGGGACTAATATCTTGACGGGAAGACTGGCTCGGGCTACTGGGGGGACTTTAAACTAGAAAGGTTAGGGGGAGGGAATAGTGACGTGGAGACTGGGAGCAAGGAAGTTAGCTCCCAGGTAGGGAAGGACTCTAGGCAGGATGAGAGGCAGGTTAGACGAGTGGGGGAGAAGGGAAATGTCCAGTCTGAGGTGCTGAGGTTTGTCTATTTTAATGCCAGGAGTGTAGTAAATAAGGTGGATGAACTTAGGCCGTGGATTGCTGCTTGGGATTGTGATGTGGTGGCCATTACATAGACTTGGATGTCTCAGGGACAGGACTGGGTACTACGGGTCCCGGGATTCAGATCCTTCAGGAAGGACAGGGAGGGAGGCAAAAGAGGTGGTGGAGTGGCACTGTTGATCAGGGACAGTGTCATGGGTGCAGAGAAGGTGTACACCGAGGAGGGAATGTCTACGGAGTCTCTGTGGGTGGAAGGTAGGAATAGCAAAGGGTCGGTGACGTTGCTGGGTGTATTCTATAGGCCGCCCAATAGTGACAGGGAAGTTGAGGTGCAGATAGGGAAACAGATACTGGAGAGATGTAGAAATAACAGAGTTGCTGTGATGGGAGACTTCAATTTCCCAAACATCGACTGGAATATCCCAAGGGTAAGGGGTTTGGATGGGGAGGAGTTTGTTAGGTGTGTTCAGGAGGGTTTCCTGACACAGCACGTGGACAAGCGTACGAGAGAAGAGGCTGTACTGGACCTGGTACTAGCTAATGAACCAGGACAGGTGATGGATCTCTCGGTAGGAGAGCATCTTGGGGATGGAGATCATAATTCTATCTCTTTCACCCTTGCATTGGAAAAGGATAGGATCAGGCAGGCTAGGAAGGTGTTTGTCTGGAATAAGGGGAAATATGAAGACATCAGGCAGATGTTGGGGCGAATAAACTGGAAGGAGGTGTTCTTGGGGAAAAGCACAGAAGGAAGGTGGCAGATATTCAAGGAATGCTTGTCTGGAGCTCTGCATGACAAAGTTCCGATGAGACAAGGAGGTTTTGGTAGGTCGAAGGAACCGTGGTGCACGAAGGCTGTGGTGAACCTCGTCAGGAAGAAAAGAAAGGTGTATAAAAGGTTCAAAGAGCTAGGAGATGTTGGGGATCCAGAGAAGTATGAGGCTTATAGAAGAGAGCTTAAAAAGGAAATTAGGAGAGCCAGAAGGGGTCATGAGAAGGCCTTGGCTGTAGGATTAAGGAGAATCCCAAGGCCTTCTACAAATATCTGAAAAGTAAAAGGATGAAAAGAGAAGGGATAGGACTTATAAAAGGTGAAGGGGGAAAAGTCTGTATGGAACCGGAAGAAAAGGCAGAGGTGCTTAATGAGTACTTTGCCTCAGTATTCACGGTGGAAAGTGATCTGGGAGGATGAACTACAAGTTTGCGGCAGACTGAAAAGATTGAGTATGTAGATATTAAGGAAGCGGATGTGTTAGAACTTTTAAATGCTATCAAGGTAGACAAGTCTCCGGAACCAGATGGGATGTACCCCAGGTTACTGTAGGAGGTGAGGGATGTCATTGCAGAGCGCCTGGCGACGATCTTTGCGTCGTCGATGGAGACGGGAGAGATTCCAGAGGATTGGAGGATTGCGGATGTGGTCTCTATTTTCAAGAAAGGGAACAGGGATAGTCCTGGAAATTACCGACCGGTGAGTCTGACCTCAGTGTTTGGTAAGCTGATGGAGAGGCTTCTGAGGGACAAGATTTACGAGCATTTGGAGAAGTTTAGGTTGATTAGAAATAGTCAGCATGGTTTTGTAAAAGGCAGGTCATGCCTTACGAGCTTAATTGAGTTCTTCGAAAATGTGACTGAACACATTGACAAAGGAAGAGCAGTGGACGTGGTGTACATGGACTTCAGCAAGGCATTTGACAAGGTCCCACATGCAAGACTTCTTGAGAAGGTGAGAGGCCATGGGATCCAAGGGGCTTTGGCCTTGTGGATCCAGAACTGGCTTGCCTGCAGAAGGCAGGGGGTGGTTGTGGATGGCTCTTTTTCTGCATGGAGGTCGGTCACCAGTGGAGTGCCCCAGGGATCTGTTCTAGGACCTTGCTGTTTGTCATTTTCATAAATGACCTGGATGAGGAAGTGGAGGGATGGGTGAGTAAGTTCGCCGATGACACGAAGGTCGGTGGTGTTGTGGATGGTCTGGAGGGATGTCAGAAGTTGCAGCATGACATCGACAGGATGCAAGACTGGGCGGAGAAGTGGCAGATGGACTTCAACGCGGATAAAGGTGTTGTGGTCCATTTTGGCAGATCCAACGGGATGAATGAGTACACTATCAAAGGTAGGAGTCTTAGCTGTGTGGAAGAGCAGAGGGATCTTGGGGTCCGGTCCATAAGACTCTCAAATCAGCCTCCCAGGTGGAGGATGTGGTTAAGAAAGCTTATGGTGTACTGGCCTTCATTCATCGAGGGATTGAGTTCAGGAGTCAGGAGGTAATGCTGCAGCTTTATAGCACCCTTGTCAGACCACAATTGGAGTACTGTGCGCAGTTCTGGTCGCCTCACTATAGGAAGGACGTGGAAGCTATTGAAAGGGTGCAGAGGGGATTTACAAGGATGTTGCCTGGATTGGGAGGCATGCCTTATGAAGACAGGTTGAGGGAACCGGGGCTGTTCTCCCTGGACAAACGAAGGTTTGAGAGGCGTCCTGATAGAGGTTTACAAGATGTTGAGAGGATTAGGTAGGGTGGACTCTCAGAGACTATTTCCCAGGGCTGAAATGGTCGCGACAAGAGGGCACAGATTTAAGGTGCAGGGAAGCAAGTACAGACGGGATGCTAGAGGAAAGTTTTTCCCTCAGAGGGTGGTGAGTGAAAGGAATCGGCTGCCTTCGGTGGTGGTCGAGGCGAACTCGCTGGGGTCTTTTAAAAGACTTCTGGATGAGTATATGGGATCCAATGGGATTGGGGGTTATAGATAGGTCTATGGCTGGGTAGGTTTTGATGTATTTGGCACATCTTGTGGGCCGAAGGGCCTGTTTATGCTGTAGTGTTCTATGTTCTATGTTCTAAGTGGGGAAGAGGGGTGTTATAGTTTGCAGAGAGACTTAGACAAGTTGCAGAGCTGGGCTGAGGTGGCAAATGGAGTTTAATGCGGAAAAGTGTGAGGTAATTCACTTTCGCAGAAATAACAAATGTATAAAGTATAGGGCTAATGGTAGGACTCTTAACAGTGTTGACGAACAGAGGGATCTCGGTGTATATGTGCTTAGATCCCTGAAAGTTGGCACTCAAATTGATAAGGCTGTTAAGAAGGCATACAGAGTCTTGGCTTTTATTGGTAGGGGGATTGAATTTTGGAGCCACAACGTCATGTTGCAAGTATACAAAACTCTGGTGCGGCAGCACTTGGAGTATTGTGTACAGTTCTGGTCGCCACATTATAAGAAAGATGTGGAGGCACTGGAGAGGGTCCAGAGGAGGTTTACCAGGATGTTGCCTGGTGCGGAGGGAAGGTCATATGAGGAAAGGCTGAGGGATTTGAGGTTATTTTCATTAGAGAGAATGCGACTAAGAGGTGACCTTTTTGAGGCATATAAGATGATCACAGGATTAGACAGAGTGGACAGTGATAGCCTTTTTCCTCGGATGGAGAAGACTAGCACGAGGGGACATAGCTTTAAATTAAGGGGTGGTAGTTATAGGATGGATGTCAGAGGTAGGTTCTGTACCCATAAGGTGGTGGAGGCATGGCATGCCCTGCCTGCAGCAGGTGTAGATGCGCCAAGTTTGGGGGCGTTTTACTGGTCAGTAGATAAGTTTATGGATGAAAAGGGAATGGTTTAGGTTAGAGGGTCATTGCCTTTTCTCCATTGGTCGGCACAACATCGAGGGCCAAAGGGCCTCTACTGCGCTGTAATGTTCTATGTTCTATAGATTCAACTTGTTAAATTACACTGGATCAAATGTTCTGTTATCTTATTGATTAGTCTGCACTGTGATAAATTCTCAAAGGTTTTGCTGGTATCCATAGAATCTGCATGAATTGTAGTACACTTATCTCCACATTCAATCATCTTGTTGGAATATGCATCACAAAAGTGCATCCAATCACCTTGTTGAAAAATGCATCTCTTTTATTCGGCATCATCTCCCTCTGAGAAAGCCCTGCTGACTGTCGCTGACTAAACCTTGACTCACGAAGTGGAGATTGATAGTCTGCTTGTGAATTATCTCCAGTTTCCTGAAAACTGATGTTTTAAACATTTACCAATAATTTGCATGTGCATCCACCAACAGCAAAAAAAAAAGAACATGAATACATTCCATTAACTATGTGGCCTTCACAGGGACGCTCGCTGTGATTTTGTGTTGACAAGAAAAGTACCTCCGAGTTCGAAGGTGTTGGATTTATATCAGAAAATATTTGGATCTGTCTTCAAGAGAGGAAAGTGTTGCAGGACTTTCAGAGGAAGCATTGCACATTTTAGATGTACATAAGATATGACATGTAATAGATCATTAGGTATTTGGTGGTGATCAAAATAGCAAAATTGTCTTGTCGATACTGGTAAGGATGTTGTAAAAAATCTCAAATCACCAGATTAAAGTCCAACACGTTTATTTGGTATCACGAGCTTTCAAAGTGCTGCTCATTGCAAAATAATTCCGTCAAATTGTTCCATTGGAGTAGCACGGAGAGGCAGCGATGTGGGAGAGCGAGAAGTTCGATTGTTAAGTAGTTTTTTAACTTTTCTCTTTGTTTAAAACAGCGAGCGGGAGTAGTTTTTGCCGTTTTTTATTTAAACTAACTTGTAACCGGAAGTCGTCACTAGGGGCTGCCGGTAGTTGTAGTTTTTCTCTCTGACTCTATAAATTGGTCCAGAGAGGTAACCCGATACTCTACACAGGTAGAGTATCCCACCCTCCCTCCTCCTCTAACCTAATAATAAAAGTGTGTGAGAAGTTTTCTTTTCTCTCCTGGAAATTAAAGTAACAGTGATGGCAGTGCAGGCAATATGTTGCACCTCCTGCAGTATGTATGAGGTGAGGGACAACAGTAGTGTTCCTGCTGATTACACCTGCAGGAAGTGTGCACATTTGCAGCTCCTTGAGGATCGTGTTAAGGAGCTGGAGCTGGAATTAGAGGAACGCAGGGTAATTCGAGAGGTTGAGGAGGATATAGGCAGGAGTAACAAAGAGATTGTAACTCCGAAAAGTGATAATTGGGTAACTATTAGGAGGAGGGGTAAGAAGCAATCGGGGAGACAATCCCCTGGGGCTGTTCCCCTTCAAAATAAATTTTCTGTCTTGGAGGCTTCAGTTGAGGAAGAATCAACTGGAGCTGACCAAAGGGAGCAGGTCTACGAAAGTAGACCTTTCGTAGGGAGTCAGGTGTACGAAAAGAGTTGATTTGCTGGTTAAGAAGAAAAAGGAGGCTTATGTCAGGATGAGGCTTGAAGGCTCAGGTAGTGCAATGGATAGCGATAGATTAGCTAGGAAGGAGGTAAAAAGTGAATTGAGGAGAGCTAAGAGGGGACACGAGAAGATGTTGGCTGATAGGATTAAGGAGAATCCTAAAGCTTTCTTTCGATATGTTAAGAATAGAAGATTGGTTAGGGCAAGATTAGGGCCAGTCATAGACAGCAGTGGGAAGTTGTGCGTGGAGCCTGAAGAGATTGGTGAGGCACTGAATAAATATTTCTCTTCGGTATTCACGCAGAGTGCTGGAAATGTAGCTGTGGAGAGCACTGAGGTACAGGGTTGCAAATTGGGGAGTATTGTAGTAGATAGGGAGGATGTGTTAGAAATTCTCGAGGGTTTGAAGTTGGATAAGTCCCCTGGGCCGGACGGGATTTACCCTAGGATTCTCTGGGAGGCAAGAGAGGAGATTGCAGAGCCTCTGGCTCTGATCTTCAGGTCCTCGTTGGTTACGGGTGTGGTTCCGGAGGACTGGAGGATGGCGAATGTGGTCCCATTGTTTAAGAAGGGGAAGAGAGACCTTCCTGGGAATTATAGGCCAGTGAGTCTTACTTCTGTGGTGGGCAAGGTATTGGAGAGAATTATTAGGGATAGGATTTATAGTTATTTAGAGAGAAATGAATTGATTGGGGATAGTCAGCATGGTTTTGTGAAGGGTAGGTCATGCCTTACTAACCTCATTGAGTTTTTTGAGAAAGTGACCAGAGAGGTGGATGGGGGTAAGGCGGTTGATGTAGTATATATGGACTTTAGTAAGGCTTTTGATAAGGTGGCCCATGGAAGACTTCTGCAGAAAATGCAGATGTGTGGGATAGAGGGTGATTTAGCTAATTGGATTAGGAATTGGCTGGCAGATAGAAGACAGAGGGTGGTGGTTGATGGGAGATATTCATCGTGGAGTTCGGTGACAAGTGGTGTACCTCAGGGGTCTGTTTTGGGGCCCCTGCTGTTTGTAATTTTTATAAATGATCTGGATGAGGGTATTGAAGGATGGATTAGTAAATTTGCAGATGACACTAAAGTCGGTGGAGTGGTAGATAGTGAAGAGGGGTGTTATAGTTTGCAGAGGGACTGGGACAAGTTGCAGAGCTGGG